>PVIU01018350.1:0-39282 GCA_004026605.1 Ondatra zibethicus
GTAGGTGTCCTTTCTGCATCATTCGGTCACAGGCCAGGGAAACAAACACCATACTGTTGTTTCAGCAGAGATTTAATCTGAGAAATTAACGTCATGGGCCAGAGGTGGCTGAAGGGACTAAACTGTGCCACCGAACTAACCAGCACTTTAACTGCGGGGACAAGATTAGTACCGTCAAACCTGTATGCTTAGGGGACGGCATTTGTGGCAGAGCCTTATAAGAGGGTTCCGCGAATGTATCTCTGTGGTTGCTGACCGTGTAGGTGGGCGCTGTTGAGGCCAGGGGAAGAGCTCTTACTTAATGGAGAACCAGCTGAAGACAGAGACGGTTTCACGGAATGCAGGGTGGTGGCTTTGGAACTAGGAGGAAATAGCTTGAAACTTTACCAACTTTCCTTTTGACCACACTGCTGATACTCAGTACACACGTTCTGCTCACCTAGTAGCCTTGGGCCGCGGCAGTAGAAGATAACGTTTTCTCTTTCCTTCTACCTCAAAATACGTCAGAGAATCCCTTGGGTCCCAGGTGTAGTGCGTGTAAAGAAGAAATGTGCTCTCTTTTACTAATCGGGACCAGCCAGCACCCCCTTCTCCATCTGCTAGTCCATAGGGATCAGAAGCCCTAAGTGGCCTTCTGCCTGTCTCCGCTTTCACATCAGAAAGGTGACTTCCGTGTCACATTCTGAAAACATTTCTCTATTCTGAAAACAGACCTCGGAACCCGAAGATACCCAGTGTGGGACAGAAGGCCAGCATTCAGGAAGAGGCTATTAGGTATAATACTGAGAGAAGCCTCTGCCACATCCACCTCAGTTCCTGGAACCATGAGTTCTGCTTATGAGGGGAAGTGGCCACTTCTTCAAAGTCCATGTGGCAGGATAGTTTCCCCACTTTGTCGTGTAATTGAGGCTCCCTTAGCTGCTTGCTCTCTGTGAGACCCCCTGCTCCTCGGGAACAGGAACTGAAACCATAAATTCCATGGGCATGAGTGCTCACGTGCTTTGTGAATGCATGAGAGCAGAAATATCTCTAGGGTCAAGCACCATATTTTGTAAGATTTTATGCACGTGAAGAAGGGCTTTTGAAGCATGCAAGGCTGGAATACAGTTAGTACATTTTTTTCTTATATTTATTGATTGATTGGTTTCCTTCCTTCTTTCCTTCCATCCTTCCCTCCTTCCCTCTTCCTTCCTTTCTTTCTCCCTCCCTATTCTCTCTCTTTCTTTTCTTTGCCTTTCTTTCATTTTCTTTCTTTTAAGGGGAGAGCATCACAATGCATGTGTGGGGGTCAAAAGACAGCAGTTCAATCTCTCTCTCCACCATGTGGTTCCTGGGGATTGAACTCTGGTCTTCGGACTTGATATCAGGCAACTTTATCCTCTGAGCCATCTTGCTGGCAGTGTGTGTGTGTGTGTGTGTGTGTGTGTGTGTGGTGTGTTCTAGAGTTCTGGAGATTAGGGAGTCTGTGATCATGATGTTGACATCTGCCCCAACAGCTGGCAAAGGCCTTCTTGATGTACTGTCCCATACCGAGCTGAGCAAGCAAGTGGTCAGGTATGGGAGGTCTCTCTCCTTCCTCTTATTCAGGCCTAGAGTCATCGTGGGGGCCAGTCTTGCAATCTCGTCTATCACTAGTTCTCGACAGCCCACCTCCAGACTCCATTAGCGTGTTTTTGGGGAAGCCAAGCTTCTCACATGTACCCATGCACAGAGATTCACTAGTTGTGGGGTTCGGTGACATCAGAGAAGATGCAGCGGGTGACAGGGCCGTAGATGTGCCATCCGTCCTGCCGTTTGCCCTCCTTTCTGTTTACCTGAGGATGGGTGAGAGGCCGAGGTCTTTCCTGAAGACGGGTCAGGCCTCCGCACGTCTTCACTTCAGCACGTGTCTGTCAGGAAGAAAAGTGGGAAGGGAAAGAGAGATTAGGGTGCACTGCATTTGAGACAAATGCTGGTTTGAATTCGACTTGCCTTCAGCCTTTACCCCATCACTGTGATGTCATCAAACCCCCCCACACTCATCGAACTCTAATGTGTATCTACATGTTACATATAGACACAGGTGAATGTGTCCTTCCACTGAAAGGGACAAGGGACGGGAGCAACTCCTCCCTACTTGTTTTGCATTGCTGAGCTTTTTGGATAGACCACCTTTGGTACCAGCGCTACAAGCAGGCCGCACACTCATTCTGCCCAGCGCGTTCACAAGCTTTTAAAGTGCTATGGCAGGATGTGGTAACTCACATCTGCAGTTCCATCACTTGGGAGGCCAAGGCAGTAGGGCTACCATGCGTTTGAGAGCCAACCCGTACTGTATAGTGAGTTCCAGGGCAGCCTAGGCTACAGAGTGAGCACCTGTCTCAATAGATAGATAGATAGGCAGATAGATAGATGAATGTAGATTACAGTGCTGTAAAGTCACTCTATTCTCAGCATTTGTGACAGAATACTAAAAACTAATTCTCTAATTGGAATCCAAAAGCAACTTCTCCCCAGGCCTCAATCCATTTCGGAATAGATGGTCACTTGCTTGTTCACAGAACAAAAGCCTCCGCCTTTCCTTTGGTTAACTGACTTTTTCACATGTCAGTAGCTTGCTTTGTGGTCAAGTTCTTATCACCCTTATAAGGATGGAAAGAAGAAAATGGAACTATTCTTGAAATATACATATTCACTCCCCCCCAAACATTTAATAGGGACCTGTTGTATACCAAGAAAGGATTAGGCATCGAACATCCCGTGACACGTGTGTCTATGTGTCTGCAGGGCAGGGCAGCCTTCATGGCCTGGTAGGATAAAAACATGAACAGAAATACTAAGTCCCTGGCTTATCTCCTCATGGGAACCCCAGGCCTGTTCTGACCCCTCCTCGTGTCTGGGGTGTCTGGGGAGTGCTGCTGCTCCTCTCCTCCCGTGGGTCACCTACGTTAGGCACTCCTGGGGGACCATTTACTCTGCGCTGCTGAGCCCTGAGAGTAGACCCAGACCACACTGTGTGTCCGAGTAAAGGAAGCCAGTGTCAGGACAGGAACCCATGCTAAGGCGGGAAGGGCCTGAAGTGAGCAATGGGCTGGAGGCCAGGACCTGGCCTTGAGTGTGACTGGGCCAGGCCTCTCCCCTGTATCCTTGAGCCGTGGCTGCCGAGATGAGCACTGAGGGATCAGTGCCGCACAGAAGAGGGTGTGGTGATTAGATGTATGTGACCCCCAAATCCCAACGCGTGTGACTGCTACAGGCAGTAGGGGCTTCAGAAGGTGGTTTGGCATATTAGTGAGTTGTCTCGTCTCTGTGACAGCAGGCTTGGGAAAGAAGCATAAAGAAGGTGGAGTTTATGTTGGTCACAGTGTCAGAGGGCTGTACTTCACTATAACAAGGAAGGAAAACTGGAGGGGCCCCATCTGTGGCAGTGGAAGCCTGTGACAGGGACCTTTTCATGTGACACAAAGCAAGAATAAAGAGCAAGGTTGTAACTAGAGTTGGGTACAACCTTTAAGTGAATAACCCTTCCTCCGCTGCTCTGTCTAGAATATTCGCATGCACTCCCATGGATGTCTTCTCTATGAGGCCCCTGACCTCTGACCTCGGTCAGCTCCTGCAGAAGCGTTAGGCTCACAGTCCTTTCATCCCGCCCTGCACATAGCTGGGTTGATCACCCCACGCATGTGGCGTGGTCCTTGTTTGGTCAATGGAAGATAAACAGTCTCCAGACAGACTTTAGAAGGCAGAACAACGTTTTCCATGCCCTTTCCCCTAACAAGATAACCCACGAGGCCTATACGACGATGAAGCCAGCATAAACTAGAACCTTCAACAACCTCTGTGAGTAGAGCTTGCCTGTCGATCCACACTGGACATGTGACATGAACCAGAAATAAACTTGGGTTGTATTAAGAAGTTGAAATTTGTTAGCATGGCACAACCTTGCCTATCCTGACTGATGCAGAGTCCCCAAATGTCTGGAGTGGCCAAGAGTGTATACCACAGAGGCCTTTTTATTTCAGCCTCCTGGTAGCCAAGACAAGAAAGTTCAAACATAGTTGATGTAGAGCGGTCATTATAGCCTCAAAGTACGCTGCGATCACCACCATCCTGGCTTATTCTGTCTTGAAAGGTGTTACTAGAATGGATCTTAGATTCCATAGCTGCCAGAGATATGCCACTGCCGTGAGGGAAGAAAGAAGGCAATTAGGACTTAGTTCAACGAAGCTGGCTTTTTTAAAGAACAGCTTATGTAAGGGCTTTGACAGTTCATCTGAGTCTAGACAGTGACCCTGGATCACCCCATGAAACGGCAAGAGAGAGTAGCTTTCTAGAGTGAAGGGACACAGGGAAGTAAGTGTCAACGCTGGATGAGTGGCCATGCTGTGTGTTCCTTGCTTGTCACTGACACCCAGCGCTCTCAGACTTCAAGAGGGGACCAGGAAATCTCAGTGAGTAGAGACTTGGGGATTTGTGGCCACAACCAATGGGATTTGTTTGTTTAGAGGAGCTGAGGTGGAAGGCTTGAGGCTGGAGGATTGTCTTTTCTGTCCTCAGGCCCTCTGTCCTCTCTCCACCTGCTCTGGTCTCTGAGAAGTCTGTCACCCACCAGTCTGGTCCTCTTGAACTGTTAGCTGCTGCAAAGTATGTCAACAAACAACATTTCTTCCCTGTGGAAGGCCCTGGGGGGAAAGAGGTGGCAAGAGGAAGCAGGAGCTCATTGGCAAACTGCTGCTCCTGGCCCAATCCAGCTGCTTGCAGCATTTGGACATAGGGCTGGCAGGAAGGCAGCCGTTCCTCCTGCCCTCCCTTCCGCCTGTCTGTTCCTTCCCTGCAATTCTTGTTGCTACAGAGGGGATGGTGGCCCCTCCCCCACTTGTCACAAAGCTACAGAGGGGACAGTTGCCCAAGGTGCTGGGGTGCACACAGCCTCGCTGTCTATCTGGACCTTAACAGAGAAAGCTTGTAGACTTTTTTCAAGTGATTTCTTCATCATTCTTGGAAGTTGCCTCTGAGCCTATGCTCTCAAAGGCCAGTCCTGCGAGGCTTCTGGTAATCATGTTAATGGAGAAAATTCAGGTGACAGGGGACTATCACAAGGAAGGGAGGTGGCATCTAGATGCTGTGAAGTCACAGCCTATGGCATCTGCCTTCTCTGTCAGGTTAGAAATGGAGTCTGCCTTTTCTAATCTGTGTTCCTGGGAAAGTGGGGAAGCAGAGCCAGCTCCCAGCACTATGGCTGGGCCCGTGAGAGAGGAACCCAGGGTTCCCTGACTGCCCTGCTACCCGTGCCTCCCTACCCTATTGTTCCAGGGAGGTTCTTTGCCTCCTAGGTGGCCAGCATCTGATGTAAATAGGAGCTGACTTTCTCCTCTGGGTTTTCTGATGGCAGCAGCCAATATTTTGCAAGCTCCAAGGAAACCTTTTGCTTCTGTGTCTCCATTATCAATCAGTACAGGAGTTTGTGAAGTTCCCTTGCTTTGGTTTTGTTTGTTTGTTTGTTTTGTTTTAAACAGCTAAAGGGACTTGTTAGAAGTCAGGGATCAAACCAGACAGGAAGCTCCCATGGATCCGTGGCATTCCCACAAAGATGCATCCATTGCCTTCCCACTAAACGCGCAGGCTATCTGGCACAAGCAGAGAGCCCTGCCCATGGAAGGGGACCAGAAAGCCACTGTGCCATAAAGACAATGATCGTCTAAGAAGCACAATGACTTGGACCTCAATCCTTACAAGGACAGTGAACTGAAACCTTCTACAGGATGGGATCACTCAGGCCATACACGGAGACCCAACCAACTTAGCATTAGAGTAGTGTCTCTCTCTCAAAGCTATCCTGGACCAGGAGTGTGCCCAGGACCTCTGTACTGGGAACCCTGAGGAGGAATCTTCCACGGTCTGTCATACAGTTCTCAATGGAGAGGACAGGGAAATCATACAGGGCCTCACATCCTTCTTCCTACTCCAGTGTTGTCATGGAAACATATTCAGTTCATCTCAGCAAATATGGGCCGTGTCTGAGGAGCAAGGCATGTCTCTACAGAAGCTGGAGGGAGGAGGCTGCGAAGATGACTGTGATATGATCGCCATTGCCCTCAGAGCCACAGGAGTAAAGAGACAGCTCTGAAGTAAGACGGATGGGGGGGGCCTAAGAGGAATCACAAAGTGGCGTGTCTGGTTTACATCTTACCTCAGCCATCTACAGGCAAAATGACTTGACTATGTTCAGTAATTAACTCAGCGAAGAAACATAGATTGAAGACCCAATAGCTACTATACAGCCAAGAATCAAGGATCTATGAGTAGCTTAAGTTAAAGGAGGCTTCCTTCCTTGTTCCGGTAGAACTTGCATGTCCTAATGGAAAGAGATAACATGGAAATCAGGAAATAAATGCAATTCTGACAGTGATGGAGCTGAGAAGAAAACAGACAGATGGGCGAGAAGATTCGGCATGGCAACAAGAGTGGAGATGATGGACTCGATGAGCGTGGTGGGAGGGTTAGATGAGGCACTGTGGAGAAGGACTTCAGGGCTGGAGTGTAGCTCAGTGGGAGAGGATTGCTTAGTGTGCTTGAGTCCTCAGCATTCAGCAGCACCTGGGATCTATTTCCAGCACCAATCACGTACTCACAAGTTACTTAGCTCCAAGTTCAACTCAAGAGAACTTCTCTGCAGTATTATTTAGTAGAATATCAAAACCCAAGGAAGTAGTCTGTCCTGATGGATTTGAAGTGAGGGCTGGCTGGGTAGCGAGGGAGCAGGACTTTACCCAGCTCTTGCAGAAGAGTGAAGTTCCATTAGGTAGATTGCATGGCTCCTATATGTCCCAATAGCGTTCCTTTCAGAAATTTAAGCACATTTAATTAGAATAACATGAACAGTTTTCTCTCCTCTAATCTATACGTTATATAAAGACAGGGTACTGTCCTTTCCTCACCACCTGTCCCTAGTGTCTAAATGAGACATGGTGTGGCATTTCATATTTGCACATGCATGCATGTGTGGATGATGGGCAGTGGGTGGGCATGAGAGGCAGTAAGTGCAATGTGAATTCGAGTCTGTTTGGGAACAGGGAAGGGACCAAGAAAGTGAGAACCCAGGACCCAGGGAGAGAAGTGTAGGAAATGAAATGGACCAGCCGGGACAAATCCCTTAAAGTCTTGAAAACTTGATGACCTTGAATAAGACTACCACAGGGTCTGTGGGAAATCCATTTCTGCTCTGATGTGGGATGCCCTTCGGCATATTTGTTGCTTTTATTGGTTGATGAATAAAGCTGTTTCAGTCAATGGCTTAGCAGAGTAAAGCCAGGCAGGAAATCTGAACAGGCATAGAGAGAGAGAGTAGGCGGAGTCAAGCAGATGCCAGTCAGCCACTGAGAAAACAAGACATGTAGAAAATGAGGTAATGCTGTGGCCACATGACAATACAAAGACTAATAGAAATGGGTTAATTTAAGATGGAAGAGCTAACTAAGAATATACCTGAGCCATCGACCAAACAGTGCTGTAACTAGTATAGTTTCCGTGTGGTTATTCAGGCCTGAGCGGCTGGGAAATGAAAGCGCAGTCTCTGTCTACACTGCTCTTTTCAAATGGAGCTGAAAAGAAACGGAGGCCTCCCGAGCAGTCTGAGGGAGTGAAGCCAGCTTGTTGGTGGCTGCCATGCACACTCTCCAGAATCCCACAATACTTAGTTCACTACCTGTAAGAGCAGACGCCTAGAGGACATATCTACTCAGATATTAATCCTAATAGAAAATACATACTTGGTACCTATGGCATGTCATGTGGTTTTGCTAGGCAATTTTTATTAATCTTTGACACATCCATACAACTACAAATTCTTACCACTCTTCTTTAAAGGGGAAAATCTGAAGCTTAGTACTGATAAATAAATGACCTGTCTGAGGTTATATAGATACTAGCTGGCAGAGCCTGTACTTAAATTCAGACCCCTCTGATGCTAGAGCTGAGGCTGTGCACACAATATTGGTATGACCTTTTTATGATCTTGTAAATCCATATGGTAAAACCCTAACCCTTGGGGTGATGGTCCATCCTGAACATTCTGAACAGGTGGCTATGTCACGAGGGTGGAACCCTCTGAGAATATGCTCTTTCTCAAGGCCATGAAGAGATAGCACACTTCTACTGCGCAGGCATGGATGGAAGGCATGGTTTACGAATAGGTCTACTCTAGCTACCAAATCTTCCAGTGATGTGGCCTTGGGCTTCCTAGCCTCTAGAACCAGGAGAGATTTTTTTTAAAAAATAAGGTACTCAGTCTATGATCATTATAGCAGCTTGAACAGGCTACAAGACCACGTCCTATCTGCCAAGTTATGTTAAGTACTGTCTTAGCCCTCTTCTTTTTGGCAATGGAGGCAGAGGCAAGAATTGAGCGCTGATGCTTCTTTTGGAACTACATACTCTGGACAGGGAGCTAGTGACTCAAGGGGAGGGAGGAGGGGCAAGGAAGAGGTGTTCCTGTGTGGGAGGAGCTGGGAGGGGTATTGAGAAAGTGTTCAGCAAGGCTTCTGCAATGGGATGATGAATGCTGACCTCTTCTAATGCTAATTCCCATAACCCATGGATGCCATCCTATCTACACCAAAATTTCCTCCAGCTGGAATTAAGTATTTTGTAATAAAGAGATTGTTCTGGAATATTTACGTGGGCTCTCCATCCAACGTCAAGAGGTCTACAGGGTAGCTGGACAGACAGAAGAGGAGACAGTGTCAGCACAGGGAAGGCTTACCTGGAAGGGACAAGAAACTGAATCATTCTAGAACAATGGTTCTCAATCTGTGTGTCATGACCCCTTTGGTGGCCGAATGACCCCTTCTCAGGGGTCACATATCAGATATCCTGCATATGAGATAGTTACATTATGATTCACAACAGTAGCAAAATTATAGCTACAAAGCAGGATGAAAATAATTGTATGGTTGGGGGGATCACCACAACATGAGAAACTGCATTAAAGGGTCTCAGCATTGGGAAATTTGAGAACCACTGTACTAGAACCTAGATGAAGTCTGGTGCTGTTCATACACTAATGCCAGATTTCAGCTCTAAGACCCGTGAGAGAGTAATTTTCTGCTGAAAGCCACTCTGTGCCACCTTGTTCTAGTGGCCTCCAGAAATTAATATCACGTACTTAGTCATGTGAGTCATGCGAGAGGCCGCCACACGGTCTATTCTAAGAAACATAGACGTCCGCAGAAGAAACAAAGGGGCTATTTATCTACCTGAAGTGAATCTCCTCTTTGCTTAGGGTGAAATTTGTTCCACAGGGAATTACTTCCTCTCCCATGCAGCTGGCAACTATGGAGCCTGAGGGGGTTGCTACTTGAAAAGCAGGAAGCCATACCCCCTAGATGAAGAGCTTCATTCAAGGCCACATACGTGGCAAAAGGCACTAGAAGCAGGTCACGTGACTGACCAGTCTGCCTAGAGCTGCTCTTACCGAGAGGGTCTGTGCCTATAACCCAGGCTCTGGTAGCATTCATGGGACCTTATAGCAACAAGCTGCAGTAACCACCAAGGTATCCACCATGGTACCAAGGACACCCCAGGAGGGGCAGAAAACCCACCTGATAGCATTTCGGAAAACCGTCTTTGGGCCATTGCACTCCCAGAGGTTCTGTGGAGTATCCACCAGTTGCCACTTCCCCGGTGGGAAGTCATGTCCTCTAACCAAGCTGCAGGACACCCTGCAGACCAGCACCCACCCTGTGTTTCCTCCCTTGTCTTCACTTACCTTAAAGTCTGACAAAAAGACTTTGGATTTTTGAGCTTTTCAGACAGGACAGGATGGTCATGAAATACAAATCATGGACCAGTTGTACATTCGAGTAGTCTTTCTCTCTTGAAGCCCCACAGGAGAAACTCTGCCTCTTTCCCAGAAGGTGGTAGCATTTTGCATTTGTGCTCATGGGACCAATGCATAAGAAAAAGCCAAAATAATTGTGAAGAAGACATGTGTCCAGGAGTACTGGGCTGCAGGACCACTACCAGAGGGTACCTACTCTTGGTCTTAGAGGACAGGGTGTTGGTTCTCTAACAAAATACCACAGGCTTGGTGTCTTAGCATCAAACACATTTTCTCACAGTTCTGAAAGCAGAAATTCAAGTGACCAGCAGGTGTGTGTCTTCTGAAGTCTTTTTTCTTTGTCCCCTTGATGTGTCCTCGTGTGGTCTTTGTACACACATGCCCCTGATGTCTGAGTGCTCAGATTTTTTCTTTTGATAGGGACAACAATCGGAGTGGATTAGGGCTAAGTTAATATCATGTATCTACTTAAGTGGACCATGAGATGTCCTCATGTCCAGCCTTTCTGGAGCTCTGCAGGAGGCTTCTTCTCGATGAGATAGGCATTCACATCAGTAGACCGAGTAAAGCTGATTTTTCTCCCTTCTGTGAGTGGGTCTCATCCAATCAATTGAAAGCCAACAAAAAGTTGTTCTCTCCTTTAAGTAAGAAGGAATTCTTCCTGACTGATAGCCTTTGGCCCAGGACCTTGGCTTTTGTCAATCTTGGAGTGCTCACTGAGACATTGGCTCTCTCTAAGCTTCTACCTCACAGCCTTCAGGCTCAAACTTACACTTATATTTCTCTTGGGTGTCCAGACTTTTGCTTTTGCTTGGATTGGAATTGTACCATTAGCTTCCCCGGGCCTCCAGCTTATCCTGCAGCATCAGCTTTGGAATTTTCTGGTCTCCCTAACTGGGTGAGCCAATTTTCTGGTGTGTGTGTGTGTGTGTGTGTGTGCGCGCGCGCACGCGTGTGTGTATATATGCCCATGTATCTCTCCTCTTTCCCTGGATAACCCTAAACAGTTGAACATCTACTCAGCAGTCATTTTAATCACCTCTTTGAAGTCTGGGTTTCCAAATACAGCCCCACTCTTGGGTAGTGGGGGTTTGGGCTCCAACATATAAACTTGGGCCAGATATACCTTGCTTCCTAATGGCAATCAGGTAATCTCCGTCCTTAGCCATTGCTCCTTGGAGCAGAGAGGGTTTTTGACTGTTCACTTAGGGTATAAACTCACATATTAAGTTGAATGGCCCATTAGAAGATCAGAAAGTGCTGGGGCTCTATTTCCCTATAGCATGTTATTGTTTATTCTGTTTTCAAAACATGGACCCCAGACTTAGTCTAATGTGGGTATTTGTAACAGGAAGGCTGCTTGGAACCAAAATAACCACGCAGAAGCTGTATTATTTAAAACACTGCTTGGCCCATTAGCTCTAACTTCTTATTGGCTAACTCTTACATTTTAATTTAACCCATTTCTATTAATCTGTTTATTACTACGAGGTCATGGCCTACCAGCAAAGTTCCAGCACGTCTATCTCCAGTGGCAGATCCATGGCATCTCTGACTCTGCCCTTCTTTCTCTCATCATTCAGTTCCATCTTCCCTGCCTACCTAAATTCTGCCCTATCAATAGGCCAAGGCAGTTTCTTTATTCATTAATGGTAATCACAGCACACAGAGGGGCCTCCCACATCAGGTATCAAGGGTATCAAGGTGATGGCTAACTTGGGAGCTCTCCCCATCAAGCCTTAGTTTGTCCACTTCCAGTTGACACTAAAATAATTCCATTCCCTTTTGCTGTGAAGGTCACCCAGACCGGGAGGGGTCATCTGGCTTGGCGGGTGGGGGTGGGGTAGCCCCACGGCCACAGCGCTTTTCAGCTGAGCTGACTGAAATGTCCTGACTGCCTCCCAGCCAATGGCAGCTGCTAATCTGGATGAATTAATGCAGTAATAATTGGGCCGTATTCAGCAAACACTAATTTCTTTCACTATATCAAATCAAGCTTCACGATTGTTTTGAAATAAACACGCTGTTCCCAGAATGTTGAATCCCCGCACCAGCAGCTCAGTCCTGGATAGTTCTGGAAGGGTCTGGGTAGCCCAGGGATGGACCTCACTCCTCAGAGTGGGTGCTTTGGATCTCACTGGACCCAGACACCTCTTAAAGAGGAACAAGAAGCTGAGCCTTGTTTCTGGACAGCATCCAAGGATGGTCCCACAGGGAGGACTCTTTCCAGGGGCCTTTGTTTCCACAGCAGGCGCAGCTCCTGTCCTTCTCATCTCCAGGGGAGATGTGACGGTTCCAGCCTGGCTCAAGGAAGCCTCAGAGTGTCATTGCGGTGTTACGGGGGCTAGAGGCCCTGAGAGTATATTGAAACACTCCCAGGCTATCTGGCAAGTAGGCCTCAGAGGAAGTATCTAACAGACTCTTAATGCAAGAAAACAGGAAAACCAAAGAGAGTGGAGGACAAGCGAGCCAGGGACGCTCCTTTGCTGTGCTTGTGGGGAAGGCTGCAGATCGCAGATGCTGATAAGCAAGGATGGACCAGATGGGTGAGTGATGCTGAGGGGAGGATGTGCTGGCTCTGCCAGTAAGGCGTGCATGTGCTTGGTGGGGACTAGACAAGTCCTGCCCTTCTCTGGGAGAGGTCATTGTCACAATCACTCTGTCCTCTTCCTTCCCCCCCCCACACACACTCATGTTGTGTGTATCAAGTCCTAGGCTTGTTATGGGGAAACAGAGCAGACAGTCACTGTCTTCCTTCTTTTTCTTCCTCCTTCTCCTCCTCTCTCTCCTCCTCTTTCTCATCCTGTTCTTCTCCTCCTTTTTTTCCTCCTTCTTCTCCTCCTCCTTCTCTGCTGGGTGTTTCCTCTCCACTTCTCTCCCTCTGCCTGTTCTGTCTTTCCCCACCCCTTCTAGGATTAAGGTCTACAAGACTTTGGTGAGAAACTTAGTATTCTGTCCAGGGAGATCATTGCTTTCAAACCCTTCACCAGTCAACCTCCAAATAAGAAACTTGCAATAGAACCCTACATCTTTCTTTCTCCCGTTACTTCCATGTGCACACAACAGAGTCTTCTACCCTGAGACACGCCTCCCTAAGTTACCGCCTTGTACCCCACTCCCCAGAAGTGGTTTGTCCACTCCCAGGCTTTTAATTTCAGTGTCTTATAAAGCTTCTTCAGAAGCCCCTCCCCTTCCTTCCTGTCAATCAGGATGAAAGAAAGTAAAGTGTGAGTCTGGACAATTCCCTGTGGTGCCAGCTTGTAGCTTGGGTCAAGCTGCTAGGTCACCATGTCTCCTGGGTCTGGACTCAGACGCAGAGCCCCATACAGGATGAGACTCGGAGCTACCTTCCTCTCTCAGGAGCATGACATTGCATATGGGGTTCAGGCTGTGCACCGCCCAGTGAGCCCAGCTAAGGGGGCCATTCTCCGGCCACCCAGCCTCCAGCCATGGGCTCTGTGAAAAGCTGGTGTTGTCCCCAATGGAAGGAATGTTGCTATGCCTGTGCCAAGCTGTTGGCCCTGAAGGTACATCTACTTAGAAGGGACACCTGTTTTCAAGTTCATACCAGGGAGCTATATATGTCAACTCTGATTAGAACAAAATTACAAACTGACTTTTAAATGTGTTTTTTTAAAAAAAAAAAGTTTCAGTATCTATTTTGGAATCATCATGAATTTGGTGCCATTTCTTCTCTATTGGATACCAGAGTGATAGGCTTATTTTTGTATGTTGCTACATACTGGGGACTGTCCCGGGGGTGGTGTACCCTATCTGTGTCTTACTACACTGACTTGGGCCTTGCCAATGTGATGTTTCAGTTAACAGAATGTGGGTAGTCAGGTATTGTAATGTGCTTTTATAATCCCGACACTTGGAAGGCTGAAGCAGGAGGTTCACTGCTAGTTGTAGGCTCCCTTAGGCTACATAATGAGTTCAAGGTTAACCTGGGCTACTTATCAAGATCCTGCCTAAAAGCAAACAAACAACAGAACAGAAACCAAAGTGGACAGACTAGAAGTGTGCCTGCTCTAAGCCGAGGCTATGGCACACGGGTCTGCTGCCACCGCCTTCCAGTGTCTACCTTCCACTCTGACCATGCCCTTGGGTCATTGGTGCTCTTTGACTTCAGTCAGCAAACCTGAACCTGACCCAAAGTTTCAAGGCTAGACCAACGTGGGTGAGAGTAGCTGAGTGCAGTCACAGTGGAGGAGTGAGTGTGTGTGGTCATTTGATAGGCAGCAGTAATACAGTTACAGATAGCGTCTTTCTCGCCTGAGGAAAGGGCCTCACGTAGCCAGGTGGGCCTCGAACTTGCTATGTAATGGAGGATGACCTTGAACTCCTGACTCTCCTCCTCAACTTTTCAAGTGGCAGGATTGTCTCTGTCTATAACCATGCTTAGTTTTGCCTAATTTTAAAACACAAAAATTGTCTTAACCACACCATCAGGTATGCATTTCTACTAAATATATATTATGTATAATATATATTATATATCTGTATATCTAAAAATATGTTGTGTCTGTGTGTGTGTGTGTGTGTAACCCTGCGAGGTTAAACAACTTGCATCAACTAATATCTGGTATATGAGCATTAATACCCATATCTACCTCATTCTAAAACCTGTCCCATTTCTGCCTACCTCACATTGTTAAGGCCATACTGTTCCTAGAGATATTTTTAAGTAATTAATTACTTATTTTTATTTTTTTAAGTGTGTACAAGTGGGTGTATCTGCTCGTTTGTGTAGGGTGTGTGCCTATGTGCTGCGTGCACACATTCCTATGTGTGTGCCCGTGTGTGAGCATGTGCTACACGTGGAGGCCAGAAGGTGTCGCCCTCCATTACTGTCCACTTTACTCCTTTGAGACAGGGTCTCTCCCAGCACTGGAGCTCTTTGGTTGGCCTAGGCTAGGAGCCAATGAATGTCAGGAAATCTGCCTGTCTCTGCCTCCCCAGGGCAGGGGTCAGAGATGCATGCCTCTGCTGGCCTGCTCAGCCAGCACTTTACCAACTGAGCCACCCTGAAGAGCTCTGCCTAGCAAAAACAATGCCCCGGTAGCAGGTGAGTTCGTTCTTCTGCTTACCAACGCAGAGAAGGAAGCAACGGATTTCCCTTTTGCGACACTGCCAAGTGTCTTTCCTTTCAAATTGTCCGTTCATACCACATTTTATTCAGCATGATTAGGCCTTCCTTGTCTCCCGTGCCCACTCCCTACTTGCTGCCATTAGAAGTTTTAAGGTTTTGAGTAGGACTTCTGTCTTTTGGGGCTGGGAAGAACTGTGGAGAAGGCTGAGTTTGACTTGGCACTGTGCTCGTTGTCAGTACAATGAGCCAGAACCAGATGTAGCTCACTGAGCTGAAGAGCAGCTTCTCTCCTGACAGCTTCATGGGCAAGAAAAAAAAAAAAAAAAGACCGTCTGATGTATTGTTCGGGGCGGGAGAAGCAGAAGTGCAGAACAATGTATTGTATGCTATTATCTGTATGTATATTATCTGTATACAATGTATTGTATGCTATTATCTGTATGTATATTATCTGTATACAATGTATTGTATGCTATTATCTGTATGTATATTATCTGTATACAATGTATTGTATGCTATTATTGTATCTAAGGAGCAAACCTATCTTTGAATGTTATATCTGTGTAGGACGCCTCTAAAAGAATACTCTAGAAATGTGATTGTTTCTTCTGGCAGGGAAACTCAGTGGCTGATATGGCAGAAGCACGAGGGGGTGGCTTTTGGCTGACTGTGCCTTAAGGCTTTCTTTGTTGCTTTCAAAATTATGGATAAACTCTTTAAAGGAAGCGAGTCTGTCCCAGTCCATCTGTCGTTCCTGTGAGCTCCATGTTTGTGTCTCAGATCTTCGGACTTTTTAAAAGGGATTTGTGGAGAGGAGCTATCTCAAGAGGAGGAGGCTCTTTCTGGAATATTCCCTCTCTCTGTAGTTGAGGCCATATAAACATCCTGAAAGTCTCCAAGTGAGGACAACAGAGACAAAAGGAAATGACAGAAACTTCAGCCATGGTCGTCCACAATCGAAAGTGATGCTTCATTCACGAGCCCCAGGCTGCAGAGTACACAAACCGTTCAGCTGGGTTTGTATTTTAAGATGCAACACATTCTCTGACTTCGCTCTGAGCGAGACAGTTTATTTGAGGGTTCCCAGACCCCAAGTCTTAGCGTTCCACATGCACACCAAGGGTGTTTTTCTGCTAAATTCTAAATGTATCACTGGAGTTGATTGATTGTTTGAACAAACAGATATTTATGTCCATTCATAAAAAAATACAGCAAAGTAAATAAATCAACTTCCAAATCATGTCCTTCTGCAAACACCAGCTGCACAGGAAAAGGAAGGCGGACTGTGAGCGGCCCCTGGAGCACAGGCTGGGCTGGTGGAGGCCAGCAGAGCCGAGCTGCTGGCAACAAGATCTGCAGCCCACAGGAAAGAACCCTGGCGGGAAGCGAGGAGACAGGCAGAACAATTGTGTGAACTTAGCTCCCGTTCTCACCCGCGAACATCTGGCCACCCCGTCATGTGTCATTTATTTGATTCAAACCTGTTCTGGGATTGCCCACAGTGCCACTCCCCGCGTAAGGGGCTGGGAAGGATTCCATCTGAGACGAGGGAGCATACACTCACCTCAGTAGCCGAACAGTGGAGGAGGAGAGAAGCCGACTTTCTGAAATCCCCCATCCATAACGTCCACAATCCTGACCGCTCTTATATGGAGAACACAAACAAAAGCTGGAAGTGAAGAGGTCTCTGGGAAAGCCCTCTGTTGAGGGAGGGCCAAAGGAAAAACCAAACGCGGAGGATGTCATCTCGGTATTGGCTCTGCAGAGGGAAGACCACCACTTTAAACGGAGTGCATTTACAAACACAGATGTCAGGGACACGAGTTTATTTTTATAGTTCCGCATCTTACATTTACCCCGTTGATTCCTTTTCTTATCTCCTCATCAGAACAGCCAAACAGGATTCCAGTGATGCCTTCGGATGACTTGCTTCCCTGCATTGTGTCTAGAGCCACAAATGGAGCAGACATTCAGTTCCATGGTGGCCGTAGTGGCTTCATCTTCACAACCTCAGCCCTCATACCTTCTTCTTTTTAACTGGAGGACTTTGGACAACAGCCCCGTGGGTTTATTCTCTGGCAGTTACAGATCAGTTTGGTGCTAATTATGTTTGCAGATCAGCTATTAAGTTTATGTGCTTGTCAAATTTTGACTATATGCTCCATTGAAATGTAATTAGAGACACTTAGAGCTGGTCGGGCGCCAGTGTGAAGACTCTGGCGCATCTTGATGACCGCAGGATTCACGCTCAGCTCACCCTGGACGCCTTTCCCGTGTTCCTCCTTCATCAGGGACTGGGTGAGCGGGATCTAGTGTGGGAAGGAAATAAAAGCCCCCGAGCAGCCAGAAGGGAATCCAGTGGGGTTAAATGCCAAGTCTGACATCTTCTCTGGGCAGAAGCAACGGATGGCAGGATTTTAGTCTGAAGGAGACTGGCTTGGCATGCAGTTCATGTAAGAGACTTAAGAGTTTGGTTAGCAGTCAGCTTATTATCTTTAGAAAAGCTCGCACGGGACTTAGAATGCACTGACATTGCTCTAAATGGTTTACAAGTGTTTATCATTTTCGTGCTTGTAGGAACGTTTAGAGAAGTGCAATCATTATACCCAATTATCAGGTGGGAAATTGAGGCATAAAAAATGAAATAACTTGCATATCCAAGCAGAAGATTTTTAAAAATTTGTTCACCGAATATGTTATTTCCTCTGCTAGAGATGTGCCTTCCACTCCTTGTTTGTTTGCTCTTCCTCTTCCTTCAGCTCTTAACTCAAGGGCCACCTCATTTGCCCCCAGTGAACTAATGACCTGACCTTGATTCTGACTTCCTCTATCTTCCTGGACCAACGTTCTGCACTTTTATGCTAGCTGCTAACATGTCCGGTTTTAACAATTTAACCGTCTGTAAGTCAAGGGCCAAATCTTCCATTTCTTTGGCTTCCCTGCCCTTAGTACACTGTCTGGAACCCTTGGATACCCAGCCTCGTGATCCCCGCGCAGCTGTTTCATCAGACTCCATTCTTATTTGTCCTTCAGGATCCAGTTTCGGAACCAGCTCCTATAGATGCCACGCTCCCCTCACAAACCCAGGCCCTGGTGCCTCCCCTGCCTCATCAGCCAATCACCTGGGGCCTACGTAAGGACCGCCCTAAGAAACACAAATGTCTGAGTGCCTGCCGCAACCCCAGCTGGGGCTCTCAGTGTGTCTCAGTTTACTACTCTATAAAACCAAAATATCGCTGACATCCCATAAGCTTTCAGCATCTTTTAATGATTTATTTTTGTTTTCTGTGCACTGGTGTTTTACTTGCATGTATGTCTGTGTGAGGGCATAGGGTACTCCGGAAGTGGAATAACAGAAAGCTGTGAACTGCCGTGTGGGTGCTGGGAATTGAATCTGGGTCCTTCGGAAGAGCAATCATCTCTCCAGCCCCTCTGCAGCTATTTAAAATAAAGGATTATGTGTGGATGTGGGTATGTATGTTTCCCTATCACACACACACACACACAACAACAACAATTTTTAAAAGGAGTCATGATTTGAAAGAGAGCAGGGGGGCAGGGTACATGGAGGATTTAGAGAGAGAAAAGAAAAGAGGGAAATGAGGTAATTATATTACGATCTAAAAAAATAAAGGATTTTAAAAGAAGATTTATTCGTTTTTATTTTATCCATAAGGATGTGGGTGCCAGGGGTTGAGCCCAGCTCATCAGGCTATGGTGGGCACCTTCACCTGCTGTGCCATCCCATCAGCCCATGGACCACCTCTTTCAGAGGACACGGGTTCAATTACTGTCACTCATATGATGGCTCACAACCATCTGCAGCTCCGGTTCCAGAGGATTTGACACCCTCTTCTGGCCCAGGCACTCACATGGTGCACATACATACATACATGCAAGCAAATTATTCAAATATAAAAAAATAAAATAAGTGAATCTTTAAACAATTCTTCATTTTGTTTGTGTGATAGATTTATACTTTTCATATAATTTTCTTTTTTAAAAATAAAAAAATTCGATGACAATATAAAGGAGAGAATCAACTCCCTTTGGTTTTCTTTTACATAAGTACAGTGGCATTTGTGAACGTACTCATTGCTATTAAAAAATAAATGTTTAAATGTTTAAAAAATAAAAATAAATAAAAAGGTTGTTCATGTGAAGTGCTCCTATCAAAAGTCCATACGTTTGTCCATCATAAATTTAGTGACTATTTTTGATGAATTTATCTACCTGTTCACTAAAAGATTTATGTACTGCACCAATGTTCTTCAAAAACAGGCATAAAACAAGAGATAATTCCATTTTCCTCCTCATTAAGGGAACTAATAAATGAACAAAATGCAATAGGTTAAAAAAAAAAGCAGCTGAGCACAACTGGTCAAGGTGCAGAGAGATCAGCAGAGACCTCAGCCACAGCTGGAACCTCTGTACCACACACACCCCAGGCCCAGGAACCACCACAGAAGAGTCAGCTTGAGGTAGGGGAGGGCCAGAGCGAAGCACCGATGTGTGGACATGACAGGACTGTTGTTGCAATGAGGGCCCTCTTGTTCGTCCCGGCTGCCTGGCTAGCTTAGCCCAGAAATAACCCAGGAAGTCACAGCAGCTGTGGTTGCCTACGAAAGACCTGCTCAAGATCAATCTGGTCAACATTCCAGTGTGGAGTGGGGGGCAGGCATTTATTAGTTCATACCCTTGAGGTGTCATTGACTCTTGGTGGCTTCTGAGGTGGGAACAGTCAGATTTCTTTAAGGTTGTGGTTTCTGGTAGGTCAACCAAGCTCCAGTGATGGCCTTGCACCCATAAATATATGGGCAGAACAAACTGGACTTGGGGGGTTATCTGGGGGGCAGTAGGAGTGAATCTGAGAGGGTTTGGGAGGAGTGGGGGTAAATATGATTAATGTATGTTGCACGGAATTCTTCAAGAATGAATACAAATATGCTTTTTTTAAATAACTTGAATTTTTTTGGAATACACTGATACGGTTTTCAATGGTCATAGGCACTCTTTGCTTCCTTGGCTATTCAAGCTGAGAAAAGCAAGCGGGTTCTCATAGCTTCCAAGAATTGTTTTGAGAATAAAGCCTAATAACGCTTGAAAGCTAGACATGCTAAAAGCACGAACTTGCAGGCACACATGACAGCTTTGGATTGATTTGCCCCAGCTGACAGCATGTGGCGCAGAGGCAAGCTGTCCCTACTGAGGCCTGTTCAGACTGCAGCCTGGAACACAGTCAGTAAATGATATCATTTGTAGCCTCTGCCTTTGGGGGTGGCTGTTACACGGCAGTCAGTGGCCGGAGCGATGCATTGATTTCATTCTTATTCATTCATTATCTACTTTACACTCTTATCACTTTTGCTCGTAAACACGAAGCTGGAAAGGACCTGGAGGGAAACTCAGTGGTGAGAAGGATCGCTGAACAAGCGTGAGGGACTGGGTTCAGATCCTCAGCACCCGTGGAAAAACTGGGCGCCATTGCTCAATCTGTAACCCCAGCGCGAGGGGGCAGAGGCAGGAGACTCTTTGGGATCTTCTGTAAACAGTCATTTCCAGCTTCTGTGAAAGACCCTAGCCTAAAAAAAATAAAGTAGAAAAGTAATTGTGAAAATATCTCAACAAAAACTCTGGCCTCCACATATACCCACACAGGTGAATGATGCTTCCCCCCTCCCTCAACACACACATACACACATTCACACACACACACTCACACACACATATAAAGACACACATTCACACACATATATATATACACACAGACATACACACATTCACACAAACACACACACACATATAAACACACATATACACACACATTCACACACACACTCACACACATATATACACACATACACACACATATACACACACACATATATACATACACATATACACACACATAAAAACACACATACACACACATATACATACACATTCATACGCACATATATACACACACATACAAACACACACACACATATAAACACACATATACACACACATTCACACACACACTCACACACACATATAAACACACACATCCACACACATATATACACACACACATTCACACACATATATACATACACATATACACACACATAAAAACACACATACACACACATACATACACATTCATACACACACATATACACACACATACAAACACACACACATACAAATATACACACACAATAAAGCCTGGAATTCTGAGCCTAAAGTTTCACAGTCATCCCCGGTGTGAAATGAGCACAGAATACCATACAAAGACTTTCTCTCCAGACAGAGGAGAACACCTTCCAGTGTGGAGGATACCTGGGGTCTCTGACTTCCATAGTCCAGGAGGCGTGGACAGCATGAGGAGTGAAGTCAGTTCCTGGAGAGCAGAGAGGGTAGGAGGGAGGGGACAAACTTGTAAGGCTCCCTGTGCATCTGCCACAAGGATGCCGCCATGCCTCTCAGGTGAGGAAGGACCATGAGAGAAACACCGTCCTCAACACAGAGAATCGGCAGGGAGTGACACAGATGGTTCCTGTCACCCTGAGGTTTATCCAAAGAAGTAAACCATGTAGTGTATCAGATGCTGATGGCTGCTCTGGAGAAAACGGGTGAAGGGGGGCAGGGCTGGGATGGCCGTGTGGTTTGCCAGTTTAGGAGGGAAGGCCTCCCTGGAAAGATAACAGTGATTAACGACTCAAGAGTGGTGTGTGTGTGTATGTATGTGTATGTGTGTGTGTGTGTGTGTGTGTGTGTGTGTGTGTGTGTGTGTGTGTCTAAGCGAGCAGGAGTGAGAGTAAGAGAGCAAGAGAGAGAGATTGAGACTGGTGTGTATATTGGACATAGAAGTCAAGAGCAAGTATCACGGCTCTCAGACAAGAACGTTTTCAGTGTTCAGGAGCAGCAAAGAGTGCCGAGTGACAAACAGGGCGTGATGGTATTGCAATGGTGGAGTCTCTACACGTGTTTAACAGTCTGTGCCAAAGGTTAATGACTTAGCATCAGTTTGTTCTTAACTCTTTAATATGGGCAGATCTTGCTGGGGACAGTTTATCTACATTCCATGTGACTTTAACTAGGGCATCCTTGGCAAGTAGGTGCTGGCCATAAGTTGAAAGCTCAGTGTGGGCTTTTAGCTAGGACCCCCATCTTATCTATATAGATGATCCCCAGGCTAAGGCTGCCTTACCCATGGTGTCCATGTCCCAAGAACGAGTGTTCCACATGACCAGTCATGGGAGCTGCTAGAACCCATTGGTGACTCAACAAGGCCAACTTGAGAGTCAGGAAAGGAAGGTCCCTGGCCTCTCACTAGGAGGCATACCAGTGAAGTTAAAGACCATATTTTAAACCTGTTATAGATGACACCTGCAATCCCAGCACCCAGGAGGCAGAGGCAGGCTAGTTTCTGTGAGTGCAAGGCCAGCCTGGTCTATATTGCAAGTTAGAGGCCAGCCAAAGCTACATGGTTAGACCCTGTCTCAAAAACAAAACAAAGGTCAATAATATATTGCCTGGACCTCATTGAACATGGTCATAAATAAGTGTGGGACAAGTATTCCTAACCAATGTTCTGCTATTCCAAAATACCAATGCCTTTTGGGAAATCTCTGTTGGGGCTGGAGAGATGGCTCAGCAGTTAACACTTGTTGCTTTAGCAGAGGACCCGGGTTCTATTACCAGAACCCACATGGCAGCTTACAACTCTCAGTAGCTCCAGTTTCAGGGGACCTAACACCTTCTTCTGGCCTCTGTAGGTACCAGGCATGTTTGTAGGCACAGATACACACGCAGGCAAGCACTTATACACTTAAAAAAATCTTTTTTTAAGGTTGATGTATAGATGGGAAAAGAAAAAGAGATGAGAGTAAAGATGACACAGGTGGCCAGGGCTGTGAGTGGCATCCCCAAGATGCTAGCAAGATACGGATAGGAAGTAGTCAGATCCTTGTATTTTTAAGAAAGAGCCAGCGAGATTTTTTTGATGCATTTGGATGGCACCAAGGCTTCTGTGCTGAGCCATCAGAAGAATGGGATGGTCATTATCTGGTAGAAAAAAAAAAAGGCTGAGAAGAAATGGATTTGGTGGTTAAAGCAGGAATTTGTTTT
This sequence comes from Ondatra zibethicus, assembly GCA_004026605.1. Classification (NCBI taxonomy): domain Eukaryota; kingdom Metazoa; phylum Chordata; class Mammalia; order Rodentia; family Cricetidae; genus Ondatra; species Ondatra zibethicus. The sequence continues at coordinate 23,025 of PVIU01018350.1, forward strand.
CTGACATTTTAAATTAGTACAGATGTTGGCTATGTAGGTGAATGTGTAGGTGACTACATAGGTATGAGTCTAGACCCCGGGAGCAAAGCGAGGGATACAGATCTATATATCTGGGGTGTATAAGCATAGACATAGGGGTCTTGGAAAGGGGGTTAGGATGAAGCAGCAAAGGAAGCTGGGAAAAAGCAGCAGGTGGGGAGAAAAACCAGGGAAGGAGTGGCCTGTGAGCCCACTGAGAGGAGCATGGCAAACCTGCCAAACCGTAGCAGTCACCTTGTTGATGGTGCCGAGGGGGGCTAGGGTGAGAACTGCGGGTTGACAGCTGCACTCTGCACAGTAAGGATGGAGACATCGCTCGACAGAGGCAAAAGCCCATCGGGAGGAGCCTGGAGAGTGTGCTGGTGAGAGTGGAAACTGAAGACAGATAATTTGCTCAAAGGGTTTAGTGATCAAGGGAAGAATACATGGGATTACGACCGGCGGAAGAGCTGGGGCAGGGGAAATGCAGGGTGGAAGAACTAGCAATGTCCATATGCTGGTGGGTGAAGCCAGGAGAGAGGAAAAGAGAAATGTGAGAGGGAGAAGGGAGAGCTGCCATGGTAACACCACCGAAACCGCCAAGACAGCGCAAGGCTTCCAGTGTGTGGCTGGAAGGTGTAGCTTCGGCTGGGAGTGCGTGTTCATTCACAGCGGTTGAGAGGAGGAAGGCATGTACACATGTGGGTGCTGGAAGGACATACGTGTGGTGTTTGAAGCTCTTTTCTGGTTGTTTCTGTTTTCTCTTTGAGGAAACAGGATTAGGGTCATCTTATAAGAAAGGAGACAGAAGTTAAAGAAGAGCCAACCATGGAAGTTCACACTTGATGTCAGCCATACTGAACTTGAAATGAGGCTCAAGATGGCTAGTTTCTCCAACTATACTCAGCTGCATGGGTACAGCCGCAGACGAGGCAGAGAATTACAATCGACCAAGACTGGGGCTTTTTTCCAAGTTCATAAAGTGAAAAATAAGAGAGGCAAGGGATGGAGTGTCTGGGCAGAAAACATTTAATCATTGATCATGAAAACTAAGTTGAGCTAGGACGGAAGAGAGGACATGGTAGAGGTGAAGGCAGAGAGGACATAGCAGAGGTGAAGGCTCAGGTATTTTTCATGTCTGTGGGTCTGAAGGCTTCGAGGAATAGCAGAGGTTAAGAAAGATAGGGACTAACTAATAAGAGAGTGGAGCAGTGAAACTGAGATCATTGAGGTTCCCAGTGATGGGGAATGATGCACTCAAAGGTAAGTACGCGGGAAGTGCAGATGGAGTCAGTGCAGAGCCATGTCGTGAGAAGAGAAGACACTGATATACTAGGTGACAGACAGCGTTGTGCACAGAGATCAACCAGTGGGATCTATGTGCAGGAATCAGCACTCAAAATTAATAGAATCAATTTTAATAGAAAGTTGTACGTCAAAAATAAATGTAAGAAAGAAAATGAAACTATTATTCTACCTATAAAAATAACCCTCTTTCAGTAGTTAAGCATCTATCATTCTATGAATGTCTTATACAAAAAAAAGAGATTACACTGGATACATGGTTTTAGGACGTAGGTGATTGAATGATGTAGCATGAGTGGTCCCCCATTAGTTAATACTCATATATTAACTTAATGACTATATGGGATTTTGCTTCAAACATATGCTAATTAGTCACCCAGTCCTATAGTCAAAGTTTAAATTGGTTTCGGTTTTTACTGTGAGAAACAATAGTGGATGAACGGAACTTTTGCTGTCTTTGAGCAGAGCCGTAATTGCTTATTCCTTGTGAAAAGGACTCTAGGTTTCTTGGGCAATTCACCCCTCTGAGGAGCAAAGCATATTCACTATTTTGAGGCTTTTGGTACATACTGCCAAACTGTCCTCTGGAAATATTTCACCAGTTTATAGCCCTCTCAGTGGGATATGATAATGCCCAGGTCTCCATACAATCTTTTTTGCTGTGACCTCTAAAAATGTATTTACCTGGAAGATTGCTCAAATCCTTTCTGACTCTTACCTGATGTTTCCACAGTGTGAATATACGCTAGCATTTATTCGCTGTTGATCCACAGGGCTAGAAGGATTACCCTCCCGTAAGAAGACTCGGGATGCCATTTTTAAAAGACAGAAAGCCCAGCCCTAAAGTAGCCTAAGAAGGCAGAGCAGTTTCCAGGGGGAGACTAAGGGTCCCAGCTCTCTTGCCTGTAAGAGTTTTCCATAGGCACCACCTTCCGTCCAGCTCACAGTTTCCCTCAGTTTTTCTCTTCCTACTTCACAGACCACCCTTGCCCCTCCTCCTCAACACCCACGGACAGGAAAGTCATCCCCAAATCAAATATATTTAGATAGAATCCTCCTGCCTCATGGCTCCTTCTTGCAAAATCGACTCTTGCTAGAAATTTGTTCTTCCTGTGCCTTTCTTCAGGGTGGTCTCTTCCTTTTCACCTTAGATGACACTCAGTGAGCCGCTCTGTGGTTCTGGGTGACACTCCCATCACAACATAAGCCTGCTCACATTCTTCCTTTCTCAGGCGGCCTTCTCTTTCCTCCCTAGCTGCGTCTTTGCCCACTCACCAGCGTTTCCTTCTTGGTCTCTCTAGAAGTTAAAAAACGGAGGCTGTCGTCATCTTCCTGCCGTGGCCACAGCATGATTCACTGGCCAGTTAAGGCTGTTTGACTCCCCAAGAGCAGAATAAACAAGAGCCACTGATAACCCGGGGGAGGGGTTCCTCCTGTGACAGCCTGGGTTACATAAGATGCATTGTTCAACCTTCCAAACAATGGCCTGTGACTGGAAAACAAAAAAGACCAGAAGAACGAGGCAGCACCTGAATAAACGAGGCGATGTTTGGGAACACGCTGGGTTTACGTAGAATATTTTCAGGGCCTCCAGAAGTTGAGTCATGTTTTTCCCTTTTGCTCAGGGCTCATTTGATAGCCTCATTAGGGCACCAAGGAGTTTAAATAGAAGGAAAATGTTTTGACTCATTAGCACAATTTTTGTCCTTCAAACGGTATTGGGAAACAAAAATCCAAGTCCTACTAATGGAATACCGAGCGAGCGTGTTACTGAGTGCCAGATTAGGATCTAGTTTGTAGGAAAATAACCTATATTTTTATATGCTGTTTATCCAAGACTTCCATATGTGAACACACATGCACAGGTACAGGCTCAATTAACACCTCATTTTTTAAAAAACAGAAACATATGTATACCTAAAATGTGAACGGAGTCTGTAAATGTTGTAGTCTTATCCTAGAAAGAAGAGCTTGCACAAAGTGTGGTTTTTGGAGCGACTCTCCGCCCCCTTGTTCAAAGTACAAGCTAGTGACGGACATTAGCGCTGAGTGAAGAAGCACGTGCCAAAGGGTGACAGAGGAGGAGTAATCCCCCATGTCAGCTGCTGGGTGCGATGCCACAGAGATGTATGTCCCCTGCGTCTGCCAGGCTGCCTCTCCGCTCTGGGAAGTGGAAGCCAATGATAAATGTCAGTACACTCGTGTCGTTAGATAGGAGTGAACCGGGGCTGTCTGGATCCCATGCAAGAGTGTGGCAGAGCTCAAGATGAGGCTGCCAGATGGTGCTTAGGAGCCGGGCACATGGGACACCTGCTCAGGGAGGGTTCAGTAGCAGAGACAAGCGGCCTGGAGCCTCTGGGTGCCACCCTGTCCACTCTCAGGACTCACTTTGGTGCATGCTCCAGTGCCCCCTTTAAATGCCCATTAAACACGCAGCTTTCCACGTTCCCTTCCTAATGGACTTATCGAAGTGTGTCTGGAGGGGTGTTGGGTAAAGGGTACCACCGAAATATGTAAAAGGAAGGAGGTTGCTATGGGAGCAAAGCTTTGTTGCAGGGAAACCATCCCACTGTCAGAAGAAAGGATTTTTGGTATAGGTGGGTTATTTATTATTTATTTATCAGGGAGTGATGCCGTTTCATTAAAAAGAAAGAGTCAGACGTGAATGGAAAGGATGATGTTGCTGCCCTCACTTCACTTCACTGAAAGCTTGTCTTTGGGGAAGTGCTTGGCAGTACCACAGCACAACAAACACCTTTTCTTCCTCCTGGGTAAGGAGGACAGAATACCTGTACCGTATTAGAACCCATATTTGAGATTTTAGCTTCACAGTTTGCAAAGCGCTCTTCTATGGACTCACACCCCCCCCATCCTAGTAGCTGATGTAGAAATAGATCACGGCCCTGATTCCGGTCACACAGTTACCACGCAGCCACACCAGTGGCCCCTGAGGCCCTGCCTGGCTTGACGCTCCATCAGTTACTTCTTACCAAAGGTCAACTATGTGGCACGTGCTGTGTGCCTATAATTTACCCTGTCACCATCTGTAGAGCCTGGCTGTTGTCCTTGCCAAACGACAAAACTGAGACTCACAGGGACCAGAGCCCTAGCTCTGGCCACACAGTTGTGTGTGAAACTGAGACTCACAGGGACCGGAGCTCTAGCTCTGGTCACACAGTTGTGTGTGGAACTGAGCAAAGCTTTATACACATCTACATTGACGCCAAAAACGTCCCCTTCCCACCCTAACAATTATAGGAACTCACAATTAATGAGCATTACTATTTCCCAGGCACTGATCTAGGTGTGTTTTCTGTATGAACTCATTTAATTTTTATAAGATAATGCCTTATAATTTTCTAAGGTATTGTCAGTATTCTGTTTTCCAGGTAGAGACACTGAGGTGTAAAGACGCCGACTTGCCAAAGTGGTGAAGGGGGAAACCAACGTTCAAACTTGAGCTTCAGTAACTTAATTCTAGGAATCTTTAAAAACAAACAAAATACCAAACAATCAAACAAACAAATGTTTATTTTTTTCTGGAAACAGGCTCTTACTATGTAGCCTCGCTTGGCTTCAAACTCATGATCCTCCTGCCTCAGCTTCCAAGTGCTGATGAAGCAGATGAGCGTCTCATGCTTGACCAGACTCACGTGTTTAAGTTGCTGTGTGGCTGTATCAATGTTCCGCTTGCTTGCTGACACAGCAGCTGTGACTGAAGAAGGCTTTTAGGCAGACCCATTTCTTCAGGATTTTAGAAACTCTCTTCAGAATCAGTACCAACTCCCACATTAGTACCCAAACTCCCCCACATCTCTAGGGTCTCTTTTGGATCAGGAATTACTGGCTTTGCTAGTGATAATGTAATGTCTGATTAGCCACCTCAGCATCTACTTTGGGGCTTCTGGGAAGGACCAGACCTCGGTGCCAGTGCTGATGGGTCAGAGTCTGCACTGCCAGCAAGATTCTGAGGCGACCCTCAGGCACATTAACCTGCTATAGTGTGGGACCCAGAATCTTGAAGGGCTCAGATCTGAATCTCAGCTATGCATCGGAGTCCCATGGTGGGAGGCTTTTCAAAGTACAGATGCATCGACCTCACTCTCAGAGAGTCCGCTTTGCTTGCCTGCTGGGTCCCAGGAGTTCACACACGTTCCCCAGATGACTTTAGATTGTAGCTGATGTTGAGAACCACTGCTCTCAGAGTGCCCCAAGGGCCTCAGCAAGTCTTCAGAGTTCACCAACATCTTCACACCCAGACATCTGAATCTGCCTCTGGGGGATCAGAATATCCTCCGAAAGCTGCTCACCCACCCGTGCAGTGTTACCAGTAGCGCCGTGATTGTAATAGACACAGTGATGCTTATATTGGCTTGTCCTGACTACTCCCTCCCATCCCACCACGGTGACTTGCCTTCCTTTTCTTTTCTTTTTTAATTACACTCTCCGCAAAGGAAGGAGGCATCAGTGTGCTGCTACATACCCAGCTTTCTGACTGGGAGCTTCACCATCCAGCTACAAGGCTGAAGTGTTATTCCAACTGTCCAGAGATACGATAAGCTATTCACCTGGAGGAGACTGTCCACAAGAATACGGATGCTAAGGAAAATTCTGGGCACTGTAGAGGATTTGATAGTGAGGAAGAGCTGAAGATTGAAGTGTATACCCTTCACATTGTTGACTGTGTTCAGTCTATCTACAAGCCTTTTTATTGTCTGTGATCGTAATCCTGTAGGTAACAAAAACACACCAACTTGTTGTCTAGGGTAGGGAATTTATTTATGATCTTATTTTTTCCCTTTTCTGTTTTTGAGACAAGGTCTGCTATATTGAAGAATGTAGCCAAGGATGATCTTGAACTTTTTGATTTCCCGGCCTTTACACTACCACACCTCAATTTATGTGGTCCTGGGTTTCAAACCCTGTTGTGGAATATTATTTTAACTAGCAAAGATATGTTGCATTCGTTTATGCTGCAGAATATTGCTTTAATTGTGTAAAGGTTTGCTACTTTTTTGTGCTACATTTGTTTAATTATGCAAAGATATGTTGCATTTCTTCCACCTTGCCTGCCTACAGCATCTGATTGGCCAAATAAGGAGCTGAATGACATAGTTAGGCAGGAGAAAGTATAAGAGGGCCTATCAGACACAGAGAATAAATAAGAAGACATCTAGGCTCAAAGAAGAGAGGAAGAAGGAGAGAATAGAGAGGAGAGAACCCAGGGACACACCCAGGGCAAGAAGTCAGGCAGCCACCAGACAGACAGACAGACATAGAGAAGCAGTGGAAGTAAGATATACAGAAACAAGAAAGGTAAAATGCCCTGAGGCAAAAGGCAAACAAAGAGAAATAGGTTAATTTAAGTTAAAAGAACCAACCAGAAATGAACCTAAGCTAGGACAAGCATTTAAAAGTAATAATAAGTCTTCATTTCATGATTTGGGAGCTGGTTGGTTGGTGACCTAAAGGAAAAAAGCCTGGTACAAAACCCAGGGCTTTGTACATGCTAGAGAAACATTCTATCAGCTTGGCTATAACCTCAACAATGTGTTGTCTTGTTTCATTATAGAAAATAACTTGTGTTGCAACAGGCAGAATTGTTGGTGCTTGGAAAAGATCTGACACATAGTAGGTGCCTACCATCTAACACACAGCAGGTACTTTTTAAAGCATTTACTAAATGAAAACAAGGAGGGGAACTGTAGAGATACATGATTGTCACTTAGTTAGTTGTTGGGTGTTATCCATGAATAAGACACTTTATAGACATGATCTCATTTAACCCCTGCGACAGCCTTAAGGAGTGTTACATTATTGTTTGCTTCTTAGCTTTCGATTACTTATTAGAGTTAATATTGAATCCTATGGTGGCAATGCTCTAATGCGTGGAAGAGTTTGAATGCGTTCACCAAACACATTTTTTTTCCTAGTGTTAGACACTACCATAGGTGTTTGGCTTCTAGACATAAAGCAAAGAAAAAAGACCAACCTATAGTCCACAACCCCAGACAACCTAGACAACAAAGAGGATCCTAGGATCCTAAGAGAGACATACATGGATCTACCTAAAAAGGAGAAAAAGACAAGATCTCCTGAGTAAATTAGGAGTGTAGGAGTTACGGGGGAGAGGGAGGAAGGGAGGGGAGCGGAGAAAAATGTATAGCTCAATTGAAAACAATAGAAAAGGACAAAGCCTAAGAAAAACCCAGACTATTGCTACAGATATAGCCATTAGCATATTCTCCTGGTGAGAGCTCAGGTAGAGTAGGGACATGTTGCCAGGCACTGGAGAAAGGAGTACCTTGGAAAAAGTGGCAGAAAACTTGGCTCACTTGTTTGACTGTTGGGTGAAAACAGTGTTTATAGGCATTGAATTTTAATCATTCTCAGGCCTGAAAAATGAGTGGAATTTGCCCTGTTGGTGATGAACATGCCTTAGACTAGTTTCTCTCTATTTCTTCCATTCTCTTCCTTTAAAGATGGATTGTTGTGTTTAGTTACCTAGGTTTCACAATTTAAAGACAGAAGCAAATTTTTGTCCGAGATGGACTTACCTGGGGTCTCAGCCAGGCCTGCTTTAAAATAGATGAGACTTTCTGAGCAGATTATACTTTAGATTTAGAATTACTCCTAGAATGGGTTAAGAATCTTGATGATGTTGGACTGGTGAATTCATTTTTATGTGGCTAGAGCACACAATTTTAGAAGCCAGATGTCAGACATTGTTGCCCTCCAAGTTCATGTTGATCCTGAACCTCAGAAGGTGATCTGTTTGGAAGTGGGGCTCTTGCAGATGTAATCCACTGTGGTTCCATGTGAATTATGATAGGCTCTAACCCAATGAATGGTGTTCTAGGAAGAAAAGACAACCCTGGGACTGGAGAGATGGCTCAGCAGTTAAGAGGGCTTGCTGCCCTTCCTTAGAACCCAAAGTAGCTTCCTAGCACCCACGTCAGGCAGCTCACAGCCACTGTCCACTCCAGCGCTCACGGACTGGATGTCCTCTTCTGGCCTCTTTGGGCAGCTGCACATGCATGGTCAACACTCACACGGACACCCACATACACATCAATTAAATTAAATCTTAAAAAAGGAAGCGAACACACATGAAGAAGTCCATGTGGAGATACAGGTGGAAACGGGACTGATGAGTCTATGACCCAAGGAGTGCTAAGGACACTCTAAAACGTGGGGTTGTTTTGGATGAGATAAGGAAGGTTCCCTCCTAGTGCCTTCAATGTTGAAAGTGCCCTGCTTTTGCCTTGATTTTGGACTCAGAGGCTTTAGAATTCTGAAAGGGTAAACTTCTGTTTTCATATACTAAATTTGTGGTCTTTTATTTTAGTCAACCATAGGAAGTGAAGTCAGACTGTTTAGACTGAACAGCTGAAATCTGAACAGAGTCTAACAAGGTGGGGAAGTTGGCCAAGTGTGTATCTGGCAACAGGATTCAAACTGAGAGCCCAGAGTCAGGACTCTACCATAGGATCCCCCCCCCAATCTCTCTCTCTCTCACACACACACACACACACACACACACACACACGCTCACTCACTCACTCACTCACTCACTCACTCACTCACTCACTCACTCACACTCACACACCTCTTCAAAACAGTAAATGGGATTTCTGGGCAATTGTGGCACACGCCTTTAATACCAGCATTCAGGAGGCAGAGGCAGGCGGATCTCTGTGAGTTTGAGGCCAGCCTAGTCTACAGAGCGAGTTCCAGGACAGCTAGGGCTGTTACTCAGAGAAACTCTGTCTTGGAAAAACAAAACAAAACAAAAACACAAAAGGAAAAAAAATTTGGACTTACAGATCACTGAATATGCTGAGTAAATTTTGGTGATCTCCAAAAGAGGTATGGGGGTGGGGCATGCTCTCTGCCTTTCCCTACCTAGTTCCTTTTTTTCTCTATCCTTTTCCTACAAAGATCCAGCCCAGTCCTTTTAGCGGGAGTGCTCCAGGGTCCCTAAACTTCAAAGAGACCTGTAAAGCCCAGATCTCTGCCTCCAGACTTGGGTCTTCCTCTGACACAACCCAGGAGTGTGAACTCTGAGTCTGTCCAGCAATGGTCTCAGCAGGTACCAACCAGGCCACCCTCGTCATCGGCTCCAGCTAGGAAGAAGAGCCAAGAGAATAGGAGGCAGCTGCAAGCACCTGATTTCCCCCCTTCTTTCTCTCTTTTCCTCTGTTCTTTCCTCCCTCCCTCCCTTCCTTCTGTCTTCTTTTTTTCCTTAAAAAGTCGATAGTGTATATTAATTGTACACAGTAATGGGTTTCACTATGGTATTTTTATGCTTGAACACAGCACAGCGGCCGTATTTACTCTGCTCTCTGTCCCGCCTCCCCCTCTCCCACTAGTCCCATACAATTACTCATTCTATTTTCATGTCTCTTTTTTTACATGTAGATTCTGCACCAGAGAAAACATGCTATTTTTGTCTTTCTGAGTCTAGTTTATTTCACTTAACATAATAACTTTCAGTTCCACCATTTTCTGAAAATGACATTATTTTTGTTCTTTTGGGGGGTTGAATAATATAATCTCTCTCTCTTGTGTGAGACACACATTTTCATTGTTCATTCATCCATTAATGGGTGATTAATGGCTCCATAGGCTGATTCCATACATTGGCTGCTGTTAATAGCTCTGCATAAACATGGATGTGCAGGTATCTCCATTGTATGGTGACTTTGGGTAAACACCCCCAAACAGTGTTCTATTTTTAGTTAGTTTTTTAAAGACCCTCCACACTGATTTCCATAAGGGCTAGACTGATTTGCATTCCCACCGCCAGAGCATAAGGACGCCTCTCCGTTCCCAGCATCAACACCCCTTCTTCTAGAGGGGGATTTTGAGGTGGTATGCAAGAAGCCAAGAAGCATGCGCTGGTAGAAAAGAGAGAAAGAAAAAAGAAAGAAAGTAACTTGACCTGAAGAGTGATTTTGTGGATGTAAAGAGAGAGGTGAGAAAATAAATCCCAACCGAGCCGGTCCCGATTTGGATGACATAGGGACAGAAAAGGCTCTTGATTTGGGGAGTGAAATTATGGAAGAGGAAGAATTACTATAAGGATGGGAGTGTTGGTGATAGCTGCACATTGGCAGGTGAAGGATAAAATACTAGTGAATTCCATCTTGCATGGTGTCTTTTCACATATTTCACTTTATTCACACCATGCAGCAAGCTGGGAGGGGTAGTAATTAAAGCCATCTGATGGAAGGAAAAACTCGAGGCTGGAGAGAAATTGCTTTTCCAAGTATTGTAGACTTTATGAATGTGCAAAAAATATTTTCTGGGCCTGGGTACAATGCTTACTGTGCTTGCTCATGAGGGCCCGAGTTCAGATCCCCAGCACCCATGTAAAAAAAAAATCTGTGAATGACCCCAGGAGCCTGTGACCCCAGCCTTGGGGTCACAGAGACTGGAGGATTGATGGGGCTGGATATCTGCCAGCCTAACAGGAACTAATAACCTAACTAACGGTGAGCCCACAGTTCATTGAAAGAGCCCGTCTCAAGGGATCAGAGTGGGAGATGATATAGAAGGACACATAAAGTGCTGCTCCGGCCTCTTCATACATGTATGTCCATGCATGTACACACATGCATACACTACACGTACACACACTAAGTAAAATTTATGTGTATATTTTCCTGCTGCTCTGTGTGGGGTTTCTCTCTCTGAGTTCCTAGTTCTAGACTCCTTTCTGATTACACGTGCTCAATCAGCATCAAGCTCATCACGCAACTTGCTTTAACAGATAAAATGCAATGTACGTAACACTCGGCATTTCTAGCTCTTTAAAACCCTCTGCGTGGGTCCTTCATGGATCTTCCCCATCTGACAAGAGGGTGTGCTGTCCTCCTGGGCACAGAGGGTCGGCACAGATCTGTAGTCATGACTGAGAGAGCAAGAAACCAGTGTCTGATGCCGTAAACTAGCAGGGTGGTATCTGCCGTCAGCACAGTGTAGTGCAGCTTGTTACAACAGTAGGCCCAGGCCCTGAGTTCTCTCTGAGTTGTGCTCAGAATCCTGCTTTTAGCTTTTATCATCCTTGACTTCCTTTTCCTATTTAGTACTCAGTCAGTCTTCCCTTCAAGATGCCGAGGCTTCTTCTGGTTTTCTTCCTAATCTGTGCCTGTTGCTCTGTGGGTCCTCTTTGGGTAACTTGGTCCTTTATTCTTCTCTTTGAGGTTCTTGTTCACCCAGGTGCTGGCCTTGGGTCATCTTACCTAACACCTTTTCCCCGGACAATCATATTCCCATACCTGTCTTCCTCCACACATAAGTGAGTCCACCAGGCCTGGAAACAACCCACTAGGAAGGCTGGTAGCACAGCCTGAGGGGAGCATCAGATCAGGCCAAAGGCTGCAGTGTAAACAACCCCAGTGGCCTGTTAAGAGTTATCAGATGTAAGCTTAAAGTGAACCTGAGCTGATATGTGGAAGCAAGTGAGGATGGAGAAATGAGAAAGAGGAAGGTGGGAATAGGCCAGCCCTTTCCACGCCTTTCCTAAGCCCTGGACCGCTTGGTAATGTCTGGAGGTGGCAAATGCGGAGAAAAAAGTAATAAGAAGGAAATACGTAATTCTTTTTATTGGGGTGGGTGAGAAATGTTTCTAGATTGAAGAAACTGAATTCCATGGTAACTGGGTAGGTATGGACGGCATGTGGACTTCACGTGAGACAGCACTGATGTCTGGGAAGTGACATTGGCACTTCCCTGTTTTACAGGGAGCAGGGCAATTGGTGACACATAGATGCACACACTCACCACTGAGGTGGAAATCTGAGCAGAACACGAACTGAACATGTTCGCAAACTGCCTTAAATTCTCTTCCCCAACCCAGTCCTTTCTTCTGTCTGAATACAGCTCTCAGGGAGAGTTTGGAAATCTGATGGAGAGTGAGGGATTTTGTGGGTGTCGCAATGACTAGGCAATACTATTGGCATTTCGTGGAGCTCAGCCAAGGATGCCAAATATTTTTAAATGTATGAGAGAGTCCCACACATTTTTCTGTATGAAATGTCATTAGCACCTCTTTTAAGAAACACAGAGGATGTCATCCTTGGATACCCAACTGCCCAAGTTAGAAACCTGGGTGTCATCCAAGATCCCTTTCTCTCCCTTCTCCACGCCTCACCCAGCTGAGCTGTCGCTGACTCCTGTTCATTTTGCATCCTAAATATTTCTCAAATCAATGTCCTTCTCTTCATTCCCAAACCTTCCTCTCATCTCCTGATGAGGCTGCAAGCTCTGGCTGGCAGACACCCTGCCTGCCAAACGCATGCCAGACCCACAGAAGATGCCATGAAGTATTTATTGAATGGATGCATTGCCCCTCCCTCCACTGCTCTCGTCCTTATTTAGAATGAGCAGTCTAAAAAATCGCATCTGCTCAGGCTACTCTTGTTTTTCAACCTGTCATCTGTTCCCTGCCATGTTCAGGGTAAAGATTAAATGCTTTAGTGCCCAGCAGCCTGGCACTATCTCTCACCATTCCTCCTTGGGAATCCTTTGCTCCAACTTTTTTCAGCTACCATTGAGACCTGTGGTAGCTGTCTGTCTCTCTGTCTCTCTCTGTCTGTCTGTCTCTGTCTCTCTCTGTCTTTCTGTCTCTGTCTCTGTCTCTCTCTCTCTCTTTCTCTCTCTCTCTCTGTGTGTGTGTGTGTGGGTTTCCTTTTCGGTTTAAGGAAACTGTATAGCACAGGCTAGTAGTCCCAAGTTCCTGATGCTCCTGTTTCCTCTTCTCCAGTGCCAGGCTTATAGGCAGATTCCACCACTCTGGACAGAGGTTTCTATTTTATTCGGCTGCACCTAGGGTCTTGTGCGGGCTTGGCCACTGCTCCACCTCTAAACTATATTTCCAGCCAGCTCTGACCTTTTCCAGCTTTGCCTGCTGTTTCCTGTACTGAACAGACCTTTTCTCCCCTTCTCTTCGGGGCTAATTTACAGCTCCTACCTCTGCAAAGTGTGCTGCCCTCTGGAACACTTCCCTGACCGCCTTTGGCCAACTGCTGGCTCAGACCTTCACTCTAAATCCATGGCTTCTCTATCACATTGCAGGCGACTGCTGTTATATGCCTTCTCTCCTGACTCACGATGCTACACTTGAAGCCTAAGGTCAGGCACTGTGGTTTTTTTTTTTCTTTTTTTTATTTCATTTCTCCATCCCCTGTATTCAACATACTTCTTGTCTCCAGTAGCTCAAATGAATACTTGCTTATATATTCAGAGAAATTGCTACCAAAAGGAAGAATTGGCAAAGCTGTTCTCAGGCAAACCTCCAGACCATGGTCCGCTCTTGTGAAACAGAAATAAGGAAAGCAATCGCTGGGTTGATGCCTTCCTTGTGGAATGAGGGCGTGGCGTGAAACTGGCAATGAATGAGTGCAGCTTGTTCAACTTTTGGAACTAACTGGACACTCACTACATCCAGAAATAGGTACAACAGGTCTACAGATTTTTCTTGGCAGGGCTGGATGAGGGAGCATTGCCAAGGGACTCCGAGAGTCACATGGCATCATCCAAAAATCAGGTTCTCAGAGGCAGGCTCGCGGGGTCTTAAGAATTTGGTACATCACACAGTCAGGATGAGTGTGGGCCACTCCTGCTTAGCTTATCCTGCCGCTCAATGGGCGTCATCTAGAAGCTAACCAAGAGTGTCTGGAAGGTGCAGCCAAGTTTCTTCCCATTTCAGTCATCAGCCAAAAAGAAGAGAGCCCGAGTTGGTTCCCGGGAGGAAATCTGGTATTAGAATGTGCTGTTTATCAACAACACCACCTGGCAGCTCTTGAGTCACTGGTTTCTGTTAAAAAGAAGGGAAGGGAGCCAAAAAGAATAGCAGCTGCTACTTCCAACACCTGGATAGGAGAAGGGGGAGGGACCCAGAGGTCACTGAAACTCAAGGGCTGGAGTCTTTCTTATGCCTGAGCCCTGGAAAAGGCATCTTCTAGTTGGCATTCCCACTGGGACAAGTGACAGGAAGACGGAGCCCGCCCGGGAGCCAAGATGCTGAACGTGCTGAGCTGCAAACATCCTGGCTCCTCCGGCCTTCTGCATTGGATTACAGGTGTCCTGAGAGGTTTAAGGCTGGGGTAGCATTCTGACAGGTTCAGGGAAACAGTAGGGTGATGACAAACCAAATACCTATTTATGAGCTGGACTGAGGAAAGGGTGTGGGGAGGTGTCGTGGCCTGAAGCTGACCCAGGGAACTAGTGGCAGTTTATTCGCCACTGAGGGGAGGAGATATTTTCTTCCTTGGTATAGACACTGGGAAATTGCCCATTCCCCAGTAAATAACCCTTCACCTTTGTGCGTGCAAGGGACCCTAACTAGGCTTAGTGAGTCATACACATAAAAAGATCTGAAAGCAAGCCAGGTGGTGGTGGTGCACACCTTTATTCCCAGCACTCAGAAGGCAGAGGCAGGCCGATCTCTGTGAGTTCGAGGCCAGTCTGGTCTACAGAGTGAGTTCCAGGACAGGCTCCAAAGCTACAGAGAAACCCTGTCTCAAAAAACAAAAAACAAAACAAACAAACAAAAAATCTGAAAGCTGAAGGGAGACTGGTCAGGAAGAAGATGTTCAGCAGGAGGGAAAGGGGGCCAAAGAAGGAAATGGGGTGAACATGATCAAACTACATTATGTAAATAAGTAAATATGTCACAAAAATTAAGTAAAATTTTTTAAAAGAATGATTGGCTTGGTAGGAAGTGACTAATACTGGCCAGCAGAACTTTGTGGAAATAAAGAATTTACAAATGAGGATCTGGGCCTAGAGTCACATCTATAATCCCCAGCACTCAAGAGATAGAGGCAGGAAGGATTGTGGTAAATTTGAGGCCAGTCAGGGCTATGTAGTGAGTTCCAGGCCAGCCATGGCTACCTATTGAGACTCTGTCTTGAGATAATACCACAGACCCACAGCCAAACCAAACCTAATAGAGAGAACGAGCAGCTAAGGGGTAGCTCAGGGGCACAATGCTGTCTTAGAATGCAGAAGGACCTGGGTTCATCCCTAGCACTGAAGAATGGAAGAGGAAAAAAAAATGAATGAAAACCAGCTGCATCAGTGTAATGTCATACCCCTGTTTTTACTTCACGTTGATTTCTTCACTAAGGTTTTACTAGGACAATGGGACACACAATAAAATGACTTTCAGCAGAGAAAACAAACTTCATTAGTTACCAAATCTGTTTCTTTTGGAAAGTTCGTGTTTACATGGTTTTCATGATCATTGTTTCAAAAAAAAATTTCATGATCTCAGGTCGTTTTAGTTTCTGTAATTTGGTCACATAAAACAATATTTTGTTTCTTTTTTTTTTTTTTTTTGCAAGATCAACTTTGGGAAAGCAGTTTACTAAACTGCGAAGATTGCCAATGTGGAGATGTTTTTAAGCTGACTTACGTTGTGTGACTTGTGGAGGTTTGAGACATCCCATTGGGAAGGAGTCACCTGGCTTGGGGGCCATCAGGCAGACACCTCTAGTCTTCCTATCCATCTACTCCACCTCTGGCTGAAACTAAATCCTGGACAAACCACTGCCAAAAAGCCCGTTAGGGAATCAGAAACATCCTTCATGGGAAAGCGCGACCGGAGGCAGCTGCTAGCTAAGGAAGCACAGAGCTGAGTCTGTCAAAGTCAACGGAGCAGTGAGGGCCCAACACCATCTTACCACCAAATATAACGCTGTCAGCCATGAGCAAATAAAGCAGGCAGAAACTCAATTAGTAAGACAAACCCGGCCACAGACTGTGTGGAAAGTCAGGGGATTTATGTCCCACCAGACCAGGAAGGAAGGAGATTGTGAGATAAAGGGCATCTATAACAATACCTTAGTTCCAACTCGCCTAAGTGCTCCAGCAGGAAATGAACAAGAATTGCTGCTTCTCCACCTCTGGAGAGGAGAGGAGACAG
>PVIU01018351.1:0-39265 GCA_004026605.1 Ondatra zibethicus
GGGAGGGAGGGAGGGAGGGAGGGAGGGAGGGTACCATGAAAATAAAGCCTTCAAAATCAACATAAACAAAGCTCCTGTGAACTCACGGGACTAAAGAAAGCAGCAAAGCCAGGGCTACACCACCAGGTCTTCTGCTTATATATCATGGCTTCCAGTTTAGTGTTTCCATGGGATTCCTGGGTGTACAATATTATGGGATTCCTGAATGTATAATTTTATGGGATTCCCTAGTGGATCTCTAATTCTTGCCCCATCTTGGGCTCTTTGTAGGTTTGTCTTGTCCAACCTCGATGTGATAGTTTTTATAAAATCTTATTATATTTTATGTTGTTATATTTTTATCATTATCTCTTGGATGCCTGTTCTTTTCTGGTGAGACAGAAAGGGCTGGATCCAGAGGGGAGGGAGATGGAGAAGGACTGGCAGGAGTAGAGGGAGGGGAAACTGTAATCAGGATACATTATGTGAGGAAGGAATCCATTTTCAATAAAAGGGAAAAAAAGAAATATCATTACATATCTTTTCCAATCACAGTGGAATGAAACTAGAAATCTATAGCCTAATGGAAATTGGAAAATTCACAGATTATGGAAGTTAAGCAACCAATGTTCTAAAGATTGAATTACAAGGACAATTAAAATACATTGAAATAAATTAAAATGTAAATATCAGATGTCAAATTTATTATGACAGGTACTAGAGGGATGGCTTAGTGGTCAAAAGTACAAGCTACTCTTGCAGAAGACCCAGGTTCAATACCAAATACCCACATGGCAGCTAACAACCATTTGTGATTCCAGTTCCAGGGGCTCTGATGCCCTCTTCTGCCCACCCACCCAAGGGGCACCAGGTATGCATGTGGTTCACAGATATATATGCAGGCAGAACACCCATATACATAACACCTTTTAAAACCCAAATTATTAATAAACCATAAACAGTCCTAACCAGGAAACTTTATCTCTAAACACACTAAATGAAATAAGATCTTAAATAAATTACACAGTAAGGTAATAGAAAGGAGAAGAACTAAATCAATAGTAGATGAAAGGACACAATAAAGATTTGGGCAGAGATATGTCAATAGTAGAAAACAGAAAAGCAATAGAGTGAAGTCAATCAGTAATTGGTTCTTGGAAAACAGCAATTTAAAAGAACCAAATGAGCAATGAAAAAATGAGCAAGAGATTTTAACACATACTCACCAGTGAAAACACATAGTCAATAAATTATGAAAAGATGCTTAACGTCCCTAATCATTTGGAGATATAAAAATCAAAACTGTAAAATAGTACCTCACACCCATAGAAAGACTATTAAGGATCAGAAATTCCCTGTGAGGCGGGGGAATGGGCAGAAGTTGAAATCTTTGGGGAGATGCCTCAGTAGCTCAAGCATTTGCCAGGCAAGCATCAGAACCTGAATTTAGATCCTCAGATACCACCTTAAAGCTGGGCGTGGGGGTAGGCACCTGTGATCCCAGCATGTGGCAAGACAGGAGACAGAGACAGGAGACCATACAGAAACTTGCAGGCCAGCAAGCCTGGCACAGGCAGCAGTGAAAAAAGAGACACTCTCTCAAACAAGGTGGAAGGCTAGGATCAACACCTAAAGTTGTCCTCTAACTTCCACATGTATAGCATAGCTCTGCGGTCATCATTGTGGGTGTGTGTGCATGTGATGTGTGAATGTGTAATATGAAGAGTGGATTTAAAAAAGAAAGGAATTGGAACCCTTGGGCAATTCTAGCTAGCCAGAATGTGAAAAGCTACCTACATGTTGCCAGAACAGTATGGCAGCTAAAAAAAAAAAAAAACAATTAAAAATATGATTACCATAATACCTAACAATTCCACTTTCAAACATATGCCTCAAAGAACCAATAATGGACAGAGAAAAATATTTCTGTGCCAATAATTACTCAGAAGAGAATCAAGGTAGAAACAACTTGAGTTGAACGGTGAGAGGAAATACAGATCTTAACGACACAGTCATAATGGCACCACCAGCTGACTTGCCAAAGCGAAGGGGGGCATCCCACAGGGTCCCATCCACTAGATGATGAGCTACAGGCGATCATTGGCAGCTGAGAGAAGGAGAATTGGTCTTCTCTAGGGATGGGATGAGCCCCTGATAGGTTATCCATTCCTAAGTGCTCAGCCCTACCACAAGTATATATGGGCAATGCTAAATGAACTCAGTCTGCTTAACTCAGGGGGTATGGATTGGAGAGAAAGTTGAAAAATGCACATGAGTTAGAGAAGCAAGAGGGAGCTGCGGATACCGTGTAGATACAGTACTTGTGTATGAGTATAAAATTTTCAAAAAAAATATGACTTTAAATTTAAAAAACTTTAAAACACAACCGAGGGCCAGTTTTTTAAAAAGATAATATAGTATATAGACACATTGAGATATTATCTAGTCTTTAGGAAGGAAATTCTGACACACAGTTAAATCAAAACTGTTGAGACTGAGCAATCTCTGAAGTAAAAAGGCTTTGGTGAGCCACGACTGATGATAGCCAGAAATGAATCAGGGCTTGGGGCGTATTTCTGTGACTTCCAACAACTAAGCTGAATAGCCATTGGAAAAACGCCTTTCATGCCTGTAAGACAAGAGCACTTTAATAGCAAATGTTTGGAGAAGGAAACCATAAGCCATTTTCATGAGACCTATGTTGACTATAGATAGGAAGGACAGGAGGACCAAAAAAAAAAATCAGAAAAGTTTGGGGACACAGCAGTTTTGTTGATTTGGCTTGGTTAAGATTGTAACAGGATGCAGAAGCACCTGTCAGTCAATCATGTGGGAGGGTCTGAGTCATGGTCTTATCATGTAGACAAAAATGTAGAATGGTATGCTGCTGGGGCTTGTAGCTCAGAACTGGTTAGCTTTCCTCCCCTCCATCCTCCAGCCTTTGTAATTTTTTGTAGAACAAAACAATGTTTTGTAGAACATTTCAGGCTCTTTCTCTTAACCACACACTACAGTACAGACCGACTTTGAAGACACTGTGTTAGGAGCAGCCAGTCACAAAAAGAAAAAATACCAGATGAATGTGCTTCTAGAAGGGATTAAGCTTACTAATTCATACAGACAGAAAGTAGACTATGAGGAGATGGGGAAGAAAGAATGGGGTGTGTTTTAATGGATCTATGATATTAGTTTTGGAAGATGAAGAGAGCCTTGCTGGGCGTGGCTTGGTATGCCTTTGATCCCAACAGCTAGGAGACCAAGGCAGGCAGATTGCTGTGAGTTTGAGGCCAGCCTGGTCTACAGAAAGAGTAAAAAGAGTCCCTGGCCAATGCAGAGTGGGGGTGGGGCAACATAGTGAGACCCTGCCTCAAAAAAAGAAGATTATCTAGAACATCAGCACAAAATGAAATGTACTACCACTAAATAGCAATTACCACCAAATTGGTTAAAATGGGAAATATTATATATGTTATATATACTATATAATATTTTTATATAATATATAATAAAATAAAATAATATATTTTTATATAATATATATTCACTGAAAAGTTAAAAACTCATTTCCTATGTACTAATAACTTTAAGATTTCTCAATAAGTCATTGTCTTTAAACTTGATCTTTATTATTATTCAAAGTTTTTTTCCCTCAAGAAATGCTTCCTTTCTTACTGTAGAAGCCTATGTAGGTCCTTTAACATTGCTGTGACTTGGTTTTTATTGAACAATAAGTACCAAGGCTAAGAAGTGACTCGTCAGTTAAGGACTGTGGCTTTTGCAGAGAACTTTAGTTTAGTTCCCAGCACCCGTATGATGGGTTTGAGTCATAACTATGCATAACCCCAGCAACAGGGCATCCAATGTCTTCTTCCGGGTACCAAAGCATGCATGCAGTATACATATGTACCTTAAAGCAAACACTCATGTACATATAAAATTTAAAAACCTAAAAATAAAACACTTATAGCAGAGTCCTTTTTTAACAGTATACACAATAACACACATGAAAGTCTTCAGACGGCTTTTGGCACATAGTGAGCTTTCAATATGATATCCATCACTATTAGTGCTCCGCCGTGACTCAGTGTCCTTATATCTTAGGACATTGCCTGGCCAGCCAAGCTTAATAAATGTTTAGAATTATGATCATCACAAAACCAAAGTTATTTACATTTTTTCTCTCAGTGAAAACAAACCCAAAGTAGTCTAGACAGACTAGATGATGAACTTCCGCTGTGTCTGCCC
Organism: Ondatra zibethicus; assembly: GCA_004026605.1. Lineage (NCBI taxonomy): Eukaryota > Metazoa > Chordata > Mammalia > Rodentia > Cricetidae > Ondatra > Ondatra zibethicus. Next base: position 4,225 of record PVIU01018351.1, read on the forward strand.
TGCTTTTGCCTTTGATTAGAACTTCGTGGCTAAGGCAGAGCAAACTGGGACGTAGTACAGGAGGCTATAGAACTGCCTCAACAGGAACAGCAGGAAGACCCAGCCTTGAGCAGGATGCGACAACTTGGGATGCTGGAAGTATGGAGGAGGGATGGCTTCTCGCTGGACATAGAAGTGGCAATGACTCCTGTGGGAAGTCAGCTTTCCTTTCCCCCCCATGCCAACACTGTGCACAGGGAGAGATTTAGAGGCAGAGCACTGAAGGCTGTTGGGGCTAAAAGGCATTCTTTACTTTCACCAGTTGTACTTAGGGGTGCAACAGAGTAGGGCCACTCAAAAAGACCTACCAGTGAAAGCAGACATATTATCCTAGTTGACTTTCTATTGCTGTGAGAAAACACTATGACCAAAAGCAACTTGGGAAGGAAAGGGTTTATTTCAGCTTACACTTTACAGTCAGTCCATCATGAAAGGAAGCCAGCAGGAACTCAAGGCAAGAATGACGTGGGATGTCTTTCTGTACTCTGTATGTATATGTTGTTCTCATTGGTTAATAATAAAAGCTTTTTGACCAATAGCCAGGCAGGATAGGGCTAGGTGGAACAATCAAATTGAGGACTCAGATGAGGAGGGGGAAAGAAGATGCCAGCAGCCACCCAAGGAGCAACATGCCAGAGCACCACTGGTAAGCCATAGCCCAAGTAGCGATACACAGATTAATAGAAATGGGTTGATTTAAATGTAAGAGCTAGCTAGCAATAAACTAAGCCATCGGCCAAACATTTACAATTAATATTAAGCCTCAGAATGGTTATTTGGGAACTGGTGGGTGGGAGAGAAACATCGAGTTACATAGGAACCTGGAGGCAGGGGCTGAAGCAGAGGCCATGGCGGGTGCTGCTTACTGGCTTCCTCCCCATGACTTGTTTAGCTTGCTTTTTTATGCCACCTGCCCAGGGGTGGTACCACGCACAATTGGCTGGGTCCTCCACAACAACTATGAATCAAGAAAATGTTCCACAGACTTGCCTGCAAGTCAATCTGAGGGAGGCATTCTCTCAATTGAGGTTCCTTCCCTCTTCACAGAAGATTTTTAGCTTGTGTCAGGTTGACAAACAAACACTACCAAAAAAAAAATACATGCAGCAAACATTAAATTTTGTTAATGGCAATGGCCATGCTACCAACACTGTTAAGGGCTGTCATCTTCTATAGGCTGTACAGAATGCAGGTGTCATTACAGTTCAGGATAGTGGGCCCATTGGAGCTCACCTCAAACACCAAGTCAGAAACCACATGGCAATAGACAGCTGTATCCACCAGGGGAGACTTGACAGAAAGTCTCACTGAAGGAATCAACCTTTGTAACACGTGTTTGTTTGTTTCATTTATAAAATGTGCTCTTTCCATGTATCATACAGCAGGTGCACAGGTGCATGCAGCAGGACACAGGTGCATGTAACAGCTACACAGGTGCATGTATCAGGTGTACGGGTGCATGTATCAGGTGTACGGGTGCATGTATCAGGTGTACGGGTGCATGCAGCGGGTGCACAGGTACACATAGCAGGTGCATATGTGTAGGTGTAGATGGCTAGCCCTGAAGAAGACACACAGGGGAGAGATGGGCTCACTTCCCCAGGGTGTTAAGACAGGACTATACCGAGCCCTGGCACGAACTGCATTCAGATAGACCATAAGCAGCCTTTCCAAGTAATCCAACGCTTGATCCCAAACTGAAGGGAAAATGAATACTAAGGGAGAAAATGCACTGATTTGTTTCCACACAAGAATATCATTTATTTTTGTTGATTTTAAACTCACGGGAAATTTGTGTGAAATCATTCTTGGAAGAGAATGAAGGACTGTTGAATAAATGATAAGCTTGTTAGATAGCCAAATGTATCAGAAGACAGGCTTGCCTGGTTACATTTCTGACCCGACATCCTTTGTTTCTTCGACTGTTTCTTTCCGCTGGTGATCATAAAACCATTTTTTAATCAGCTGCCTAAAATACACAACGATCACTGAGATGACGAATAAAATAATACGTATCATCATAATGTACACAGCTTGAAATGATGCGGGCATTTCCTCTGCCATTGGTCCAGGGGGTCCACTGTCAACGCTCCCACCAAGTCCTACCTCTTCACAGAACGGGGGCTCCCAGCCATACTTGCAGTGGCAGTTCTTTTTATTGTTGCAAACACCTCGGCTATTGCACTTGTCAGGCAAACAGTCGAACTTGATGATGTCAGAGTCAACACACATTCCCTTAATGCACACCTTTTTATGGCCACAGGAGGTGCCATCATTAATCACACCTATGTCAGGTATCCCATGGGCTATTAATTCTCCATGATAGCCTGTGCCCCAGCATATGAGATTGTCTGCCTTCACATGGGTGGACAACAGAGTAGTGTGATCTGGCAAACTGGGGAGGGCTCTAACATTTATACACTGTAGCCTGCCACAGATTGCATTGTCCCTAGTACACCTATTATATTGACTAATATTAATGCCACAGTTACCATACTGATCGCCTATCTTATTAACTACATCATAACATTGATGAGGAGCCTCCCTGGCAGTAGGTCCAAAAATACCCTGGCACTGCATGTACCTGGATCTGCAGCTCTTACTGAAACAAACTCCTCCATATTTACAGGGAGTTCCATCTTGCTTGTAAGAATCCTCCGGACATAAACCTGAGAGCCCGTCGCAGTACTCTGCAAGGTCGCATTCATTTTCTTCCTGCCTACACACATATCCTGATGGGAGAAAGTTACATTTGTGACAACAAAGCCCTGTGGAACAGTTGACACCTTCTTTCCATTTGCAGTCTGGCCCACAGCACAAGTCTTTTCGGCAGTCTTCTTTGGAACCACAGTCACATTCCTCTGCACCTTCAACAATCTTGTTTCCACATCTCTTAACCACAAAACCTCGTCCTGGGATGTCAGATAGGCAATATGACATTTTATAGGATGCATGTACGAAATACTGATCATAACTACAATTACTAAATCCTGTGCGCCCTGTACCCATTATGCAGCTCGTCCTACCTCTGCATTGGCAATACTTCTCGTCGTGTTTCATTCCCACACAGTGGCCCACTTCGTGAGCAGACCAAGTAGCAGGTCCGAGGATATTCATATCAGGGAAGCTACTTACGGACCCAGCATGGTATACCTCACATGCTCGCCCCCAGGACCATGCAACAGCATCCTGAAAACTTCTTCCAAGATATAAATGTGCCCAGTCCGAGGGAAGGATATGATGCAACACCAGTCTTTTGTACAGTACAAACTGACCTAAAACTTCAGATAAAGCGGGAAAGAAAGTTTTTATTCTGTCATGATTGGACCAAATTTCAAGTCCTTTTAGACAGATCCGCAACCTGACATCCTGAAAGTAAGTGTCCATAATTGCAGTTAGAAGAACAGCATCTTCAACGATTCTAGTAAAATTTCCACCTAGATACATAAATCTACTCCAATCAAAGACCATGACCAATTCCAAGTACTTTTGGTGCTTATAGGATTTATGAAAGTTACTTATCCTAGCCATTTCCTCTTGCTGGGCGGTTTGCCCATCTGTTTCTTCATCAACCACACCACAGGTCTGATTGCTAAATGCGTCCTTTTTTAGGAGATAAACAACGTGTTCAAACGTGGAAGAGGTCCTGAGGGGCTCGATTTGGTAGTAATTGGAGTCTATGTTCAAGATGCCTCGCAGACCCCCCATGCATGTACTCAGGGTAGCATCAGATTCCTGAAAGCCTTCCACGAAGCCCACGTAATTGCACTCGTTTGGTATGTGTGGGTAATCCTCCATTAGACTGTCCTCCTGAGTGAAGGAGATAACAGGCAGATGTCTCGGCAACAGTAACTTCTTGGGCCGCAGGTGAATGATATGTTTTTTGCCCTGTATCTGTAAGAGGTACGATAAAGAGCTGTCCACACCCTGCTCCCCTTTCCTAGAGCTTAGCTCTTTGGGAACGGTGATTTCATAGGACTCAAAGCCCCAGTCAGGGTCAAATAGTAGGTCATCGCCCACAGCCTCAAGAAAGAGCATCGTCAGAAGCAGACAGCGGTGTTGGGAGAAGGAGGCCCACACTGACCTCATGATCTGTTTTGTTTCCCTGCTTGGTTTTCCTGGACTGAGGAGGAGTAACGCCAGCCCTGGCGTGTGCCTCAGACTTCCCTGAGACTGACAAAGCACCCGAGTCCCAAGCGCTTAGCTCCCTTGGCAGGCTCCTTTGGGAAGCCAGGACTCTTGGGGCCTACTTGGTCCAGTTTCCCCAGGCACATCCCTACCCAACGCTCCAGTTCGTTGTTTTTTTTTTTTTTTCTGAGCGGGGGCGGGGGTGGGGCGGAGGCGGGAATTAAGCTCGCGCTAAAGAATGGAGGCAAAGCAGGGCAGTGATGGCTCAGGCCTTTAATCCCAGCACTTGGGAGGGGAGGCAGGTGGATCTCTGTAAATTCTAGGCCAGCCTGGTCTACAAGAGCTAGTTCCAGGCACCAAAGCTACATAGAGAAACCCTGTCTTGAAAAACCAAAATAAATAAATAAATAAAAATTAAAAAAGGAGGCAAAGGTGCAATGAACGATAAAGAAGAGTATGCCTGAAGTGTGTCCTGGACACGAGGGATGGAGAGGGATGGACGTAGAGTCGGAAACGGAGAAGGAATATGGAAATAGAAGCAGAAGGCAACTTACTATGTGGTCTGTCTGCAGAAAACCAGAAGAAATGGGACATTTTATAGCGCCTCCCCTTGCCTCGCTGATGAATGTGCCCCATTTTCTACTGGGTCTCTCCAAGAAGCTGAAGACACATCCTGGTCTCAGAATAGCAGCCCAGATTCTTTGGCCCCACCCTCTGGCCCAGATGCAGCCTTTTCGGAGACGCTCTGTAACCAAACCAGAAAGTCTCTGAGGTCCTTTACCGCTTTTGCTGTATGTCAGGTACTCACACGATGGCGGCGGCGCAGCAGCGCACAAAAGCACTTCCTGCGGGGAGGGGAGAAAGTTCAGGGATAGTCTAAGAAAGGCAAACGGTGGGTAACGACTGTGGTATGAATTACAGGTGAGAGGTGATGAAACAACCCTTGAGAAAAACGTCCTTAGCTCAGAGGACAGACGGACTCAACACCCACGGACAATCCCAGAGTCACGACATGAGGACTGAAGGCAAGCATTTTCAGTAGACCCAGTGCGAAGTTAGGGGGCTCTTGACAGTCCAGACATGTCCTCTGCGGGCAGAAGTCATGGCCCTGGGCTGAGAGAGCACTTACAAGGAGATGAAGGCACCAGGGCACATCCCCTGAATGACTGAGTGACAGTTCAAAAGGCTTTTGGACACTTGGGTGTGGGGGCTTGCCAGCCCCTCCTCCTGCATCCTGGACCGTTGACTAGCTTGGTCTTGAGTGGCCAACCACAGCTTCTGTGAGCTCTTAAGTACAGTGGTCTGGTCATGACCAGAGTCATGGTTCACTTTGCTCCTCCTCCACTTCTGGCTCTTAGTCTTTTCGCCCTCTCTTTTTGGAAGGCCCCTGAGCCTTGTAGGGTGGCAGTGTGGGGGCATAACAGACTCTTGTGGCTGAGCACTCCACATACTTGTAGCCTCTGCTCTGCACCAGCAGTGGGGAGTTTTTTTTTTTTTTTTTTTTTTTTTTGATTTTTCGAGACAGGGTTTCTCTGTGACTTTTGAGCCTGTCCTGAACTAGCTCTTGTTGATCAGGCTGGCCTCGAACTCACAGAGTTCCGCCTGCCTCTGCCTCCCGAGTGCTGCAATTAAAGGCATGTGCCACCACCGCCGGACTGGAAGGTGAGATTTCTAAATGTGGTCAGGTCTGAGGGCATCCTTGGGGAACATAACCTGGGCTAGGCCTGATGGCGAGTGGTCAGCATAGGGCTCCATGGAACTAAAGCAGACAGAGACCAATTCAGAGACCTCAGGCAACCTAGAATGTGTGGTCAGGCTAACAGAAGAGGTTTGTGGCGGTCAGAGGAGTGGGCTTGGATATGAGGAAGGACAGGCTAAAGGGCACCTGAGCAGAGTTTCAGGAACACTGAAATTAGCCCAAGGAAAGTCATGGTAACAGCGCAAACTAGTTCCGGAAATGGCTTGTGATTTAAGCCAGATACCAGGAGGTAGGTATACAAACTAGCGATTAGATAGGTGAGCTGGCAGAACTAGCCTGCCTGTTCAAGAAGATAGGCATGGCAGAAAAGGGATGGGAAGGGCTGGTGGGGCCTCCGTTAGAGAAAGGGAGCTGACAGAGGAGCGGGTCCTGACCATTTCCATCTGCTGGTGGGAAGCCATGTACCACCAGCCAGCACTCAAGGTGGGGGGAGGGTACCCCATTAGCTCCCCCTCAGGACCACCCAACAGGAGGCTGCTGAGGGAGGTCCAGGTGGCACACACTACTATGAGGTGAGAAGAGGAGAGAGGACCAGGGCAGGGCTTTGTATGCTCTGTAAGTTCAGTCACAGAGAATGAGAGTGAGGAGGTAGCAAAGGGAACCCCAGAAACAGGAAGGTTTTGAAAGCCCTGCTGAACTTTTGTGAGGAATGGAAATAACCCCAACACATACAGAGCAGCTGATGTAAGCCTACATCATCGCCCAGTCATTGGTCCCCACTAGGCTCAAACTGTAGTAAGGCCTCAGATCTGTGAGCCCCTCCACCCTCGGGGATTGCAAACATACACTGCCACATCTGACAAGATATTGGAACTCTTGAGAAACGGGGCCTACTTGGAGGAAGTTGCACCACCCAGGGTGTGCCCTTCTAGGGGATATTGGGACCCTGGCCTCTTCCTCTTTTTGCTTCCTGGTCATGAGGTGACAGCTTCCACGTGGCATCCTACTTGCTATGATCTTCTGCCTGAGCATTGGCCTAAAAGATAATAGACCAAGTGACCAGGACCCCAAACTGCCAAAGCCGTAAGTCAAAATAAACCCTTTTCTTTATGAGTTGATTATCTCAGGCATTTTCCCACAACAATGACCATAAAGGGGGCAGAAAGGACTTTGGGGAGGCAAGGCTAAGCTCATGGTCTCAGTGGTGTGACAGCTTCACAGACACACACGTATCTCAAACAGATGCATGTACATGTATTATAGACATGGGTTTATACAAACATATTAAATATACATAGCAATTTATTTGCAAATCATATCTCAATAAAGTAACTATCATTTATTTTTAAATTTGCAGTGTCTAATATAATATAAGTGGTATACAGTGTTGAGGAATAAGGACAAAAATGTACCAGTTCAGTTCAGATGCCATCTGCAAACCCAACTCCCTACACTGCTTCTCCACTGTATGTTTCTGCTCCTAGTAACCCTCCCTTCCCTTTCCGTCTCACAAGCTACTGCCTCCTCTTGCCCTTCTCCTCAAGTCCCTTTCAGAAAGTGACTTAAATGTAGAACATAGCACCTGTTGTTCAGGGTATTGCAACACTTGCTTTTTCCAGTGAATAACACATACTGCAAATAATTTCCTAGATCTACTTCGATGCCCCCAGCAGGTGCGTAGTCTTCTGCAGCATGCACGAATTACTGACCTGACCCTTTCCCTCCTGTGCTGTAGACACAGGGGTGCCATCCAAAAACTGTGCATTTATCTTGTTTTAAAATCTTTTTACAATATGCTAGTCAATATGAACAAATATGTAGGTCTTTTCAACAATTCAAATATGTGTTTGTATAAGAAACATACATCTTTTTCCCCTTGGAACTCTTTCCATTGGGCTAGATTGCTAGAACTTAAATTAGTGTAAATGAGTTAAAGAAAATAAAAGTGTTCCTATTAATTAATGTTATTGACTCACCCTTAAAAATCGTGTTCTTTACAAATGAAGAGCCACACTGTGCATTTGGATTTTATGTAGTAGAATTAAGAACACCCAACCAGCAGCACATGCCAGTTGCTGTCATGTGAGAGGGCACGGGTACCCGACACCTGTTTTCCATACAATATAATAATAGCATATTGTCTAAGATTTTCACTAGAAAAAGATATAGCTCAATATTTAATTTGCATTCTTAGATTGTTAGTGAGGTTGAGTATGTTTACTGTATGTAACTGGAAACAGATCTGCTTTTAATTGCCAAAAATATTAACACTTCAGGGGGTAGGGAGATGGCTCAATGGGTGAGCTTGCAAGGCTGAAGAACCTGAGTTTGAATCCCCAGTACCCATGTCGAAAGCCGTGCATGGCTGTGCATTCCTGTAACCCCAGAATTGAGGGGTGGGGACAGGCAGATTCCAAGAGCTTGCAGGCCAGTAGGCTTATTGGAAATGGTGAGTTTCCCCTTCAGGAAGAGACCCTACCTCAAGGCAATAAGGTGGCAGGAAAAGAGAAAGACAACTGTATCCTGTCCTGGCCTTTGCTTGTACTCACACACATATACTATACACACATACACACACACAGAGAACCACAACTACAGACACACCACACACAGAACCATACACTGCACACATATACCCACATACCACACAGACACCACACACTCAACCACACCACACACACACACAAAACCAGACACAACCACACACACAGAACCATACACCACACACATATACCACACAGGCACCACGCACACATATACCATGCACACACTACACACCCAACCACACAACAAACACACACACATACACAATCACACACAGGATTAAAAAAATAACACTGAGAGCCTGGCACTTGGGAATCCACTTGAAATAGTGCAGGAAGAGTCTGTGGAACTACTAGAACCAAGAAGGGAAATGTCTTATGCCTTACTCCTGAATCTCTCCAACTCAGTCTACTGATGAAGCTTAGCAGAGTGCCTGCAAAATAATAACAACAACAATAACAATAATGAGCCTTTTAAAAGTATTTATTTCTATGTGTGTGTCTAAGTGTGTGTGTGCATGTGTCTGTGCATGCCTGTGCATGTGTGGCATTGGATATCCTTTCTCTCTGCACTTACTTCTTTGAAGCTAGGTCTCTCCCTGACCTCCAGGCTGGTGTTTTCTCAGGTACACCCAGAAGGCTAGCAAGCCCTGAGCTCCTGGCTCCTGTCTCCATCCTTTCAGACCTGAATTACAGGCATCTGCTGGCATGTAGGTGCTGGGATCCAGATCTGAGCCTCTTGATTGGGCAGCAAGAGCTCTTAACCACTGAGCCATCTCTCCAGCCACCCTTCCCCGCGTTTGAAACAGGGTCTTGCTATGTAACCCAGAGTACCCTCGAACTCATGGTTCTTGATCCTCGATGTTCTTTTCAGATTAAGACAGTTCCCAATTCTTGCCCCTCCACAAGTCAGTCTTCTACCCCACATAGAGTCCTGCACCCCACAGCTGTATCTTCACATTCGCTTGTGTTCATTCTCTGCAGCTGGGACAAATTCCAGTAGCTGGGGTGGAGTTTGATGATTCTCTCTACCTAAGTGAAAATCATCTATTCTGTTTTACTGGACACAGGTACCATTTCAAGATCATGTCCAGTACAGGACATGGGAGACAGCTAGCACCCATGTTTAATCTCACTTTCAGATTTAAACTTTCACCACTGTGCATGGCATGTTTTAGACTGTAGTGGATATCTTAACTTTGTAAAGCTCCCTGGTATTCTGTAGTGGTTCATATTTTTTTCATGAAGATGTAATTTTACTGCAGAGATTATGAGTTTTCTTGATGTGGTGGTATCTATTGATACACTTATTTTTATTTTATGTTTATGGGTGTTTTCTCTACATGTATGTTTATGCACCATGTGCATGTGGCATCCCCAGAGGCTGGAAGAGGACAATGGATCCCCTGGAACTGAAGTTTCAGGCAGTTGTGAGCCACCCACCATGTGGATGCTGGGATTCGAATCCAGTTCCTCTGGAATAGTGATCTTAACCACTGAGCCATCTCTCTAGCCCTCTATTGATCCACTTTTTTGCAGCTGCTCCCTTGCGGGAGGGGGAGTTCCTGGTCATGATGGAATTCTACAATACTCATTTGTGATGATTACTTTTGTCACCTGGCACAAGCTAGAGTCATCTGAGAAGAAACCTCAGATTGTCCTGTACATAAGTTTCTGGGTCATTTTTTTTTTTTTTTGACTGATGCGAGAGGACCCAGCTCATAGTGTGTGGTGCCACCCTGGGCAGGTGGTCCTGGGATGTATAAGAAAACTGAGCAAGCCACAAAGATTACATCAGTCAGCAGCACTTGTCCACGTCCCCTGCTTCAGTTCCGGTTCCCGGGTTCCTGCCTTGACTTCCCATCACAAACTGTAAGCAGAAATACACCCTTTTCTCCTCAAGTTGCTTTTGGTGACTGTGTTTTCCCACAGCAATAGAAAGCAAAAACAGAAAACTATTGTAGTTTTAGTTAGGTAACAGTTGATTTAGATTTATTAAATCTATAAAGAAGATGAATCTCTAATTTTCTTCATGTTTTTCTTTATGGCACATGTAGCAGTCAAGGGACAACTTGTAGGAGTTGCTTCTCTTCACCATGTGGGTCCCTGGAATGGAACTCAGGTTGTCATCGGTGGTGGCAAGCACCCTGACCCACTGAGACACTTCATCTTTTTTTTGTAGGACTTGAAGAATTACCGTTACCCATCCTGCTGCTGGGCTGGCTCCAGGTTGGGCGATCAATGACTATGGTAAGGAAACACAGTAGGCCAGGTAAGGCAGTTTCATCAGTATTATCAACACAGGGTTCCTTTTGCTTTGTTTCCTGCACTGATAACCAGTGACAGGCCAGCAGGATAGGCAATCAAAAATGTGATTGGAGGACAATGACTGAGGGAGGGCTTACCCCAAAGATGTGATTGGAGGACATGACTGAGGAAGGGTTTACACCTTTCAGGTCCACTCTCCTCTCAAGCTTTGGTCAGATTCTGGGCTTGCACTTGGAGCAATCTCTCAGAGTAGGGGTGGGAAAGGGAGTGAGATCCGGTTATTAATTCCTTGGTTTCCTGAGAGGTACGTAAGGCTCCTGTGTGCCTTGGCATCTGTGCTGCACAGCTTTCCTTCTAGGTTCCAGTAACTCCCCTTGACCTCTACTCCTTTGTACTCGAGAGGGTTAATAGGTTTGCTAATGCTACCAGGGGTCTCTGTGCTCAATGCTGTACTTCTAATACTCATGCATGCACACCTCCTCCCTCACTGAGACAGGGTCTTGTGTAAACATGGCTTCCCTTGAACTCACTATACAGTCGATGATGATCTTGAAACTTGGAATCCTCCTGCCTTCATTTCCCAAGTGCTGGGAATACAGTCATCTGTCTGTTTCATTCCCTTGTAAATAAACTTTAAATTATCCTAATCTGAATGTGTGTGCACTTGAAAGTCGTTTACTAGTCTATGCCAAAAGAAACATTGTAGCCTGTTTCTCCCTCTCCGTGGCAGAGGCAGGCACTAGAGGACCTAGCCAGCTCGCAGATCTCTGACATCCCACATCCCGGACAGCCTGCCGGTCTTACAGAAGGCTGTCTACTTCATTCTTCAATCTGACGTGAGCCAGTCCAGGCTCTTGGGTGACGCTTGACTGAGGGGGACAACTCACTTCCTTTCCTCACATGATCATGGACCAGAATCCAGTCCTATCGTCTGGAGCCCTGCACAACTGAGGGCAAGGCTGCAAGGGTACAGCTGCAAGGGTACAGCTGCGAGGGTACAGCTGCGAGGGTGGGACGAGCTTCGCGGGATGAAGAAAGTGTCCTCCAAGGAAGAGCCAGTACCACAAGTCTGCGAAAGGCAACTCCAGCTCTGAGAAGGCAGCCCGTGGGGTGTCACTCTTAGGTGCTTAACAATTTTCTCCATACACCAATATAAAACCCACATGGAGGCCAATGTGTTTTATGTACAATTATAATACTTAGGGGGTAACTGTGAGTGAAGACTTGACACCTATCAAAAATATCTTAACCAAAGGATCTCCTAAGATTTTTAATCAAGTCACTTCAGAAAAAACCCTGTTATTATTTATAAACATGCACACATGATTTAGAAGTGTGTGTAAAACAAGAGAATATGGAAATAAGCTAGATGGGAGGGTTGCTATGAGACTGCTGACACCACAGCTGCATCAGCACCAACAGCGCGTGTGCATGTCTCATTAACTGACTCTAACAATAAATGCACTTATCATTTTATAACCCTATATGTTATATCCTACACAAAAGCCCATCCAAACCAACGGTGTTCGGATAAGTCCATCAGTAGGTGTTTTTCTATACCAGTTCTCAATTCTTGCTCCAGCAGACATTCTCCACTTCGCTGGGAGGCGCTTGGTCTGCAGCTGTCTGTTGGTCACTAGCTATGGTGAGGATGAGACAGTGGCTCCATATTAAGATGCTTCTGAGTGGATGGAAACCTTCCCCTCAGAAGCATTTAAGATCAAACTAGACAAGGAAATCAGAGAACTCCAGCACCAGGCTTTTTAGGATTTGGGAAGAAAATGAAGTCTCTCCCACCAATTATGACTCTCTGAGGTGATCACTGCAAAACAAGGGCACAGAGTCGGAAAAGGGCAGCGTGTGACTCCACTGAGCCTTGACATGGAAACTTTTTTTATTTTGTGATAAAAATGTTTCATATAAATTTCATCTTAAACTACTTTTAGAATGAAAAATCCTTAAAAACGGTGTGCACCTTCCTTCCTATGTTCAGTCAGGGACATGCAGTCATTTTCTGGTTACTGAGTTTCTCATACAAACAGATATAATTTCACTTTCAGGGAAATGTACAAAGGAGGTTGCCATAGTACCAAAACAGTTATGGGTGGGGGCCTCAGGACATAGACGCGTGTCCTTCCAAGCAGTCCTCATACATTCAACACGCTGGCTAAGTCTAGGTTCTGGAACCACATGCTAACAGACGTTATACCTTTGGTTCTTTTTTACGAAAGGCTTACAAGTGTCCACTTTTAACCAAGTGATGTGACTGACTTGTGTTGAAGCCTCTCACTGAAATCTTTAACTCAGTCTCTTTCCTTCAATCCCCCCACCATCGCATAAGTCAGAAAATGATGCTTAAAACGAAAAAAGAACAAATTAAAAAAAAAAATCCTCAAAGGCAGGTGGAAGTCAAAGAAAGGAAAAATTCATAGAAATAAAAATAAATCCAAAACAGGGATCTATGCATGGACTAAGGGTTGTGTTCCATAAGAATTTAGCCTCTGATTCAGATGCCATGAGAAAGGGATTACTCATCCCTCTCCCTTCCTAGACAATACACAGGTCAAGAGTTCTAACATCTACGGGGTAGACCGGATGCTTAACTGGCAGTGTTGTCCTCATCTCTGCAGCCTGGGGCCTGTAATGGCAGCTTTCACATCCCTCCTCCTAAACCCAACGGATCCACTCGGAGAGATCCTGGAAGGAGAAACAGCAAGTTTGTTCTCCATTGTGTCTGGGGAAGGAGCAGTGTATCACAGACCCAGTGGCACTAGAGCTGGGGAGGGGGAGGCCCACACACACAGGTTCTCTTAGCTGGGACTGACTGATGGACCTTGGGGGAGACAGCCACCACTTAGGGCGGTAAAACGAAGTGGGCTGGGAGGGTGATGTTACCACAGGAGAACAGAACTGAATGACCAAACTTAATTTGCCACAGACCAGGATGGAACAAATTGTTTTTGTTGATTGCATGAACTTGGATGGGAGTAAAAATCCCCACCTGTTTATAGACTACCATGGTAACAGATACAGAGTTACTATAGGGGGTTACAAACTGATGAATGAGTGTGGGGAGGAGACACTTATTTCAACTATCGCAGGAATAAAGACTATTATTAAAACAACAACGAAAACCCTAAACAAATAATCCCCCAGGTGATTCACCTACTAATATACACAAATGCTCCAGCAGAACTCATTTTCCTTGTGCCATGGGCGTCATGGCACCGGGGGAAGTGATAGTGTGGCCGCAGGGAACTGCCTGAGGGAGCAGGAGAAAACTACCATCCTAGTTCTATAGCTGACAAAAACGCTTCTGCTCTTGAGAGTCCGGGACGCCTCGGAGACCACAGCATGGGAAGCAGGTTTGGATGAGGTACAATCTTAACCTGAACACAAGCAAGCAAGTCTCAGCCATCGCCAGCTGAAGGAGACTCCAGGGAAGGAAGGAAGTGCAGTAGAGACGAGCAAAGGCTGCTCCATCATGTGTGCCTAGGAAGCTGACTGTCCCTTCTGCACTCCCACAACGTGAACACAGATCCCGTGTCTTTACTGAGAACCCACTGTGTGCACCGATAACTCAGACCACACAGTGTGGAGGGAAACTCATAAACCAGCCTCTGACCTGAAAGAAAACTGGTCAGAAGGAAGGTGACAGTCATTGGGTCCCCTGAGTCTCAGGCAAGTTGGGTCCTAAATTGCAAGGGCATCTATGGGGAGCAGTGCAGCAGCCAAGAGTACCTTCATCTGCTGGATCAATGAGTTCTAAGATTTGGGGATAAATGTGCTTCACAGTGGCAGTCAATGGAGGGCCTGGAGGTGGGCAATTGCTTCTTGAGCGAGTTAGCTTATCTCTTGGTCATTCCAACATTCTCCCACTTTTCCTGATTTACAACAAAATGGGAATATCATAGTACCCAGGTCTCCTAGAGTACACTTTTATACTGACTAGGCCAACAAACTGAAGAACAACTTATACCCTTTCCCCCTGGTGAGTGTATATGGGGCTCACACCCACGTGCGGGGGAGAGAATTAAGGTGCAGGTTCAGAAGGGGTGTCCTATCCCCTGAATATTTCACTTTCTCCTTCCTTTTGGAATGAAACATGAAGACTGCAGCGTGTGCATTCACCACAGAAGCATACTTCACAGGCCAAGGCTGAGAATCACACCCAGAGGGAACCCTGTGAGGCTCCACTGGGGCGCTGGGCATGGGGGAACAGGAGGCTGCCACTGTTTTCTAGGACAGGAATGATTAAGAGCACAAAAAAGTCTTGCCTATTACACACGGATGGGGAGCAACCACGGACAGGTGCAGAGAGGGAAGCACCAAGTGAAGTCATGGTCATTTCCAGGGTTGAGAAGATAAGACAGGTTGACCTGGGCAGAACCCCAGGGACGAGTCCCAGTCCAATTCTAGAGCGGAATCTTCTCCCGGATACAGATGCCCCAGGGCTTAAAATGATGTTCAAGCTGCAAGAGTGTCTGGGCTAGAAAAGGCATCCATCGTATTCTCCAAAAAGAAGAGTGAGCCTCGAGGTTTGTGTTCATCTTGCATCTCCACGAACTCGCCGGCTGGTCAAAGATTAGTAGGAGGGAGTCTTCCCCCTAAAACCGCACAGAAATTCAGTGAAGATGAAAATAATGCTTCTCTCGCTTGTCGGGAAGCTGGGAGCGTCTTCTCTCCTGCCTCCAAAAGCTGTTACAGAGGTTTCTTCATTTCTTTTCGGATAACCTTCATTTGTTCCTCAGCAGCAAGTATGATAGGCACTTCTGTCTCCACGCCTGAGGCAGGCTCTTCATGCATAAACCTGCATGTTGCTGTGCGGTGGCTCAGACATGTGTGTTCCAGGTCCCCGCTGACCTCCTCCACCACTTCCGGGAGTAGGGCTGGTGGTCACATCTGACCAGTCAGAGGCAGAGTGGGGGGAAGAGCTTGACCACTGGTCAGGAGACTCTGGGGATGGTGTCAGGTAGGGATGCTCACCCTGGAGGTGACCTCCGTGACTGGGGGTTCGCTCAGCAGCATTTGAGGAGGCGTAGCTGTGCTGGGAAGGGGGTGTGGGGTACTTCCCCACGGAGGCTGGGAATGGATGATAGGTTGGGACAATGGTCTGAGCTACCTGTCCCTCCTGCTGGGGCATCATGGTAGGCGGGAAGGCGACACTGGGCAAACGGGCCATCTCTGGGATCTGGTACATAGGGGGCAAGGGGCCTGAGACAGCTGGAGGGCAGGTGGACTGCGTCTGGGGAGCTCCAGCTGCTTGGGCAATGCTGCCTTTCGGGATGAGCTGGAAAGTCACGATGGGGGGCAAGGGCTCCCGCTGGGTGGAGATGTGCTTCCCCTCTGGTGGTCTGCTCTGGGGAGCTATGCCAGGGTGGGCTCCCTCAGCAGGAGCCAGGACCATGCCAAACATTTCATTGTACTGGGTCTCATTCATCTCCACACGGTTCATCCAGTCTGCTGGGACAGTAACTGGATGCAACCTGCCCAAGCTTCCTGCACTGCCACTGCCTGGGGGGACGATGTGGTGGTGGGACAGCAGCTGGCTGACCGAGGGAAGCACGGTGCTGGCTCCGGGAGCCAGAGGCTGCATCTCATGAAGGTTAGAGAAAGACAGTGCATGTTGTGCATGCACTGGTGCAGCTGGGGCAGCGGCAGCCAGCAGAGGGGTGGGTGAGGCCTGCAAGATTCCAGGGGATGTGATCATGGGAGAGGATGTGGCGTCGGAAACGTATGTGTGGGGAGACTCAAGAGAATCGACAGGAGATAAAGTCACCGAGCTCTCGGACAGCTGGACCTTCTCGCTCAGAGACTTCTTCCTCCTATTCCCCTTGCCATCCTTGGCCTCCTTGGCGAGGTTAGGCAGGCTCGTGGGCATGGTGCTTTTGGTGTTGGGCCGTCTGGCCTTCTTACCCATTGGGGTGTGCTTCAGACTGAGAAAAGATCTGTTGGGCCCACAAAGGACAGGCGACAGAGCAGATGTCAGCACAGTCCCTGGAGGGCTCGGAGTCACATTATACTCGTCCAGGAGGCGAACAATATCATGGTGCATGCGATCCCGAGCCACATCCCGGGGAAGGCGGTCCATGTGGTCTGTGATGTCCCGATTGGCAAAATGGTCTAACAGGATCTTAGCTGCCTCATAACTTCCCTCCCGGGCAGCAAGGAACAAAGGCGTCTCCTCCTGAAGAAAGAGCCAAGAGCACATTTTAATACCCAGAGAACATAAGAAGGTTTCTAACCTTTATTCTTTTATCTCTTTAGTATTTGTTTTCTAAGTGCTTCCCCTAGGAAATTTTAATGCTGTGACAACCAGACATCTTCCTATGTAGAACGCGTATCTTTGATTTCCACAGAGATCTCATTTCTCCCAAAGGACTCACTGTACTCTCAGGAGCACCATCTTCACACAAAGGAATCAGTGAAACAGAGCAGGCTGCTGAGCCAGGGATTCCTTTGAGAGAGACCAGCTTATCGACAAACTGAGAGGAAACCGGGTTACAGATAAGAAAGAGAGCAGGAGAAACCAAAGTATGCAAAGAATTCAGAATGCAGGAGAGAGGGGGGTGGGACAAGAAAGAACTAAAATAAAGGAAAAGAAGTAAATGAAAGAGGAATAAAGGAGGGGACCAAGGCAGGAAGCTCAAACAGAAATGCACCATGGTATCCAAGGACAGAAAAAACCGAGAACTGCACAAAGAGCAAGGAAAGAAAGCGAGAAATGGTGGTGAGCGCGAAGACAGACTGCTGAGGGAGAAAGCAGGAGGGTCATGCCAAGGTATTTTCAGGACAGAGTGATGACTGAGCACTCAAAAGGCAGGGGCTCTGCCCAATAAGTCCCCTCTTCTCCTTCAGGGTCTCTGGACCTGGCTACGCCAAAAAGCCTCCACAAGTGGCCTCGGGAGACCCTGCTAAGAGCATCCTTGGGCTCTGCGCTCACCTTATTGTCCTGCATGTCTCGGTTGGCCCCATTCTTCAACAGCAGGAGAGTGGCCTCCACGTTATTGACAGCAGCTGCCCAGTGGAGGGCGGATTTTCCTGCAGGAACAGAGTTTTGTAAGCACACAGAGAAGTGACTGGCACTAAGGAAAGCACTGCGGGTTTTTTTCGTTTTGTTTTGTTTTGTTTTTTTAAGGAAAGTCTGAACTCCCTGGGGAGCAGCAAGAAGCCAGTAGTTGTATTTTCTTTCCTTGTGTTCTCAGAATATTCCAGAACAGGCTGGAAGCCCCTGGGTAAGGGATCCCTGGTGTGTAATACACATGTCCCCCACAAGCACAACCTTCATGGACCAAAGACAGTAAAGATTTTATTTTCACTAAGTGCATATTTAGGACGCCTCACATCCCCTAGTGAACCCACTCCCATATTAGGAGTGGTTATGGCAAGGAATCCACACAGTCAAACTTTTCATGAACACTCTTTGCGGTCCAAAAACCTTCAAACACAACAACAAACAAAACAAAACAAAAAGCCTCCAAACTTCTCATCTTAATCTAGGGACTCCTACTGCCTCAACTCTTTGAGTCTAAAATATTGAAGGAAGATTGTATGAGTGATGGGTAACAAAATGGGGGGGGGCAGCTCTCCAATGGATTCAGACTTGAGGAAGTTCTCTCAGGGGCATGTAACAATTCTCTTACTAGAGACGCACTTTGCAGACAAGAACCTGAACCCCAGTCCTTGTCCCTACCATGATCGTCCACTGCATTCACATCTGCTTGGCAATTGATCAGCTCAGCCACCATTCCTTCTACAGCCAGGCGGGCGGCCAGGATCAGGGGTGTGGTGCCGTCATTCATTCTGGCATCGAGGTCAGTCACTCGGTTGCGGATCAGAATCTGGGAGAGAAGCAGAAAAAGAGTCCCTTAGATGAAGAAAACCATGAAAGAAAAGCATCCGAGGGAGGCCGCCCTGGGGTCCCTAGAGGGCAGCGGAACTGTATTATCTTCTTGCCCTAGACACTACAATGGCTAATCGTTACATATTTGCTGAATCAATGGGTGATCCACTGATAGACGATCAGGACATACTGGCCCATTAGGATGCTGTTTTGGTCTCTAAGGAAAGGAGAATGTGAGTGTTGTGCGGGTGGGGGTGGGGTGGGTATCACAACTTCAATCCTGTACAGCTTGAGGTCGGCCATCCAGAACATTTTCAGTTTCCTCATCAGGTTACAATCATATGTATCAGGGAACACCCTGTCAACTCGTGCCGGTGGTCAGCTGCAGGCCCGCAGACAGGCAGAGCTAGAGAGAGCTAACACTCAGGGAACACACTGTCAACTCGTGCCGGTGGTCAGCTGCAGGCCCGCAGACAGGCAGAGCTAGAGAGAGCTAACGCTGACCTAAAGATTTGAACCACTCACTGCTCCCATCTGACCTGTGCGTTGTGAGCATCTTTGTACAGCCAGATACTGCTGAAAGATTCAGAACCCTGCTGCTGCCCGAATCACTCTCTGGCTACTTAAAGTAGGTCAGCTGGCTTTCCTCCCTTTTCTGTCAAGCATAACTAATTTCTCAAAGACTTCTGAAAGAATTTAGTGAGACAATAAGTGTTTTAGCAAAACTAAAACATTACAGGCCTATGAAAGTTATCTTAGTGTGTGTGCAGGCATGTTTGTGCTATGGTACACACGTGGAGGTCAGAGGACAACCTGCAGGAATCAAATCAGTTCTCTTATTTTACTCTGTGGATCCTGGGGAATGAACTTGGGTTTGTAGGATTGGAAGCAAGAACTCTGTGGTGGTGTGAACGAGATGTCCCCAGTAAGTCCCAGGGGTACTTGATTATTGGACGCTGGTTAGTGGCCATCTGGGAAGGATTAGGAGGTACAGTCTCATTGGAGGAAGTATGCAATAGGGCAAGCCTTGAAAAAGACTTGTGCCATTCACAGCTGCTCTCTACTTCCTGCCTGCGGTTCAAGGTGTGAGCTCTCTGCTCTTCCTGCCACCATGCCTCCCCTCCACTGTCGTGTTAACCCTCCGGACACATAGCCCCATTAAAGTCAATTAGGAGTTGCCGTGGTGTTCTATCAAAGCCATAGAAGGAAACCACGATAGGCCTGTACCCTGAGCCACCTCATCCCTCACATTCAAACCAACCCTTGAGGTCTTTACCTGGAAGACACCTTGGGCATCCGCTGCAACCGCAGCATGAAGAGGGCAGCGGCCCATGTTGTCCTGGGCATTGGCATCTGCACCAGCATCCAGGAGGCGTTTGGCAGCATCAGCCCGAGAATAACGGGCTGCAAGGTGCAAGGCCATCTCACCGGTCCGGTCTGTCTGTGCCTGAAGGCTGGCACCCTGGTAGACCAAGTCTGTGATGATGTTGGCAGAAGAGTCCTCAGCATCTTCGTCTTCATCGCTCAGATCTGAGCTGCCGCCTCGGAGAGAAGCCAGCATCAGTGGGGTACACCCGTCTGCAGGAAGGAAAAGTTCCAAGTGTGTCCAAAGAGAAGGAAATTAGCCCGTTACTGGAGCCGTTCCGCTGAACACCATCATGCTATGGGAAGTGAGTCCCCTGTGCTTGTAGTAACTGTGACAGGTTGTACATGCCAATGCTGGTCATGTGACAGGAATGAAAGTAGCCACCTTCAGATCTGGGGGTGCCTCCTTATGCTAAACAAGCTTTTCTGCTTGACTTTAAGTGAGATGATAATGTCTTAAACTAGACAACATTTTAAATAGACAATATAAATATACCTCTATGCCTAAAACAGGAACTACGTTAGTTCTCCAAGCTCTACTATGGGATACTATGGTGATCTGAATAAGCATGGTCCCCATAAGACTCATATATTTGAATGCTTAGTTACCAGGAGGTGGCACTATTTCAGAAGGACTAGGGGGTGTGCTCTTGTTGAAGGAGGTCTGTCACTGAGGTTCCAAAAGCCCACGCCAGGCCCTTTAGATCCAAACTTGTCCTCATGCTGTGTAGAAGAGATCTGACAGCTGAGCATGTTCCAGCCCTCTGCTTTGGGATTTCTCTCTATCTCTGATCTGTGTCTGTCTCTCTCTTCCAGCTTGCCTGTCAGGATGTGGCTCTTTACTCCTTTGCCTTGGTCAGTGTTTCTTCACAGAAAGAGAACAGTGACTAAGACAGATACTATTTTTCTGTCCCCCTAAAATCTAACTCATTTAATTAGCCTGCTTGCTCTCAGTATGTTGTATGTGAAGCAATGTCAAATCCTTTCCTTTCTTTGAAATCCACATTTTTAACTTAAAAAATTAAGGATTTATTTATTTAATGTGGTCAAGTGTTTTGCCCACATGTATCTCTGCACCATGTGTATATAGTGCCCATGCAGGCCAGAGAATGGTGTTGGATCCTCTAGAACTGGAGTTCCAGATGGTTGTGAGTCACCACACGGGTGCTGGACACTGAATCCAGGTTCTCTGTAAGAGCAACAAGTGCTCTTAATCACAGAGCCATGGTTTTTAGCCCAAAATTTAAAAATACTTACATATGTGCCATAGCACATAAATCACTGTATGAAAATGGTGTGTGTGTGCATGCATGCACACAAACACATATGCCATGGCATGCCTGTGGAGGCCAGAGGACAACTCTGTCTGACTTTACATGGATCCCGAGGCTTACACTCGGGTGGCCAGGCTTTCACAGCAAACACTTTGGCTCACTGACAATCAACCTCATCACCTCCGGGTTCACAATTTCCCCACAGGTGTATTTCTCACACATACACTTCCGCAAGCTTGGTTGGTGTCTGTGGAGTTGGCAGGGGCACCTGGGCAGGGGAAGAAAGGCTGAACAACCATGCAGAATTAAAGAGGTAAGGCCCGGTACTGACCTGGGCCTCGGACATTCACGTCCAGCACAGCCACCTCCTGCTCTGCCTGAGGAGGAGTGAGTGCCAGTGATGGAGTCCGGCGGATGTCTGCAGCTTCAAGGTGTTGCTGTGTCCATGGGCGTCGATCAATGGGGTCATCTTCTGAGAGCAAAGCCTCGTCTTCAGCCTGAAAAGGGAAAATAGTTTTCCCTCATTAGCCCGAGCCCTTCAGAAGCTGTGGATGGGGGCTGAGGAGCGGCAGTCTCCCACCATCTCTTTTAACCTTCACGCTCCCTCTCTAACTGTCCATCTCACTAAGCACTGCGGCTTCCCACTGCTCCCTGCTGTGGTCAGCAGTCACGCTGGTGCATCTCAGCCATTCCCCCAAACTCTAGGCTCTACCCTAATATGCTACTTTCAAATCCCTGAAGCATCATATTCTCATTTCTGGGTCTCTGTCTGCTTCTTTTTTTCTCTGTCTACGACAAGTCTCCTTCAACTTTTTGTTTGACTCCTACTTGCTCTTCAAATGGAACTACATTTTAAATTCTTGTTGGCCTTAAAGAGCTCTTGTTCCTTTTTACTCAGCCGACCATGTTATATGGCATTTAACACCAGCAGACTATAAGTTATCTTTCTTTAAAAAAATTTAGTTTGCAAAATATTAGGTTTTTACAAACATATCATTATACCTTGCTGATATACCCCTTTCCTTGCCTCCCTCCAAACAACCCCCTTGCATTTATTTTTCCTGCCCTATCTATCTCTGTATTAGTTAAATATAGATTGTTCATGTGAGAGAAAGCATGCAATAGTTCACTTTTCTTTCATCTGGAAGGTTCTTGAAGAGAGAGAATAAACCTTGCTCAAGGTTGCCAGCTTGCACTAACAGAGCAAGCACTGAGGGAGGACGAGGAGAAATGACCATGTGAATTTAAAAGCATCTGTGCTTTACTGAATTCTTTTTAATAGGAGATAGGCAAGGGGCATTCTAGAAACTGCTGTATTGATTCCTCACAACAACTCAGAAAGGAAAGAGCTATTGTTATTATTACTGCTATTTTATAAACAAGGAATATTTAATACCAAGAAGTTTTAAGTAACCACCATAAAGTAGCAGGCTTCTGAATCTGAATTCAGTTCTGACTGACCAGAGCAACGGGTCTTTATTCTGTTACTTCTTCCATTTCTTTGAGATAGATAATATAATTACACCATTTCTCCTTTCTATTTCCTCCCTCCAATCCTCCCTAGATCCCTCCTTGCTGTCTTTCAAATTCAGGCTTCCTTTTTCATTAACTGTTGTTGAATGCATATATATCCCTAAACACAACCTTCTCAGTCTGTAGAGTGTCACTTGTACATGTTTTTAGTGTGACTAGAGCAATGTTTTCATTTGTTTGTTTTGTTTAGCTTTGGAGGTAGCTCAGGCTGGCCTCAAACTTGAGATTCCCCTGCCTCAGCCTCCAGAATGTTGGGACCACAAGACCTGCTTTAAAGCATTGTTCCCAGCCAGTACGCTGAGCTACCTCCCCAGAAGTCAGTGGCCTTGGCTTTCTTCATTGTATAATCCCTCTCTTCTTATAGAAGTGCTAGGGATGTCTCCATAAAGAGAACCATGAACACTCACCCCCTCCCCCCCAGTCCTGACTCAGCAAACACACTGCCAGAGGCAGGCTAGCGTTACCGTTTTAAACGGTCTTCCTGAAGAATATACATGGGCAACCAGTGCTGTCAATCCTCCATAGGTCCCTGCTGTTCACACGGATCTAGGAGAGCCGCTGTCCGGGCAAGAGATACACTTGGGATGTGGTTACATGATGGCCTGCAACAGGGCTTTGCCTGGACAGCTTACCTTGGCTTTCTTTGGCTGGGGTCCTTCATCATCAACCCAATGTTCACTTGTCCCAGAGTCAATCAGGTTAGCCTCTGACACTTGCACTGAGAGATTTCTGATGATTATTCCAGGGAAAAACAAGAGAAGTTATGGCTGAGCAAATATAGTAGCTTTGACCATTTTACCATCCTATTCCCAGGCTACCCTCTGACACGGCCTGGCAGGATAGGATGAGCAGTACTTCTTAAAAGTTACATTACTCGTTCAAAAAATTATGTGTATGTGTCTGGGTGTGCATCTGAGCATGTGAGCTCAGGTGTCTGCAGAAGCCAAAGGGGTCAGCTCCCCTGGAGCTGGAGTTACAGGGGTTGTGCTGGGAACTGAACCCAGGTCAGTTCATGCTCTTGACTCCTGAGGTAACTCTTCAGTCCCTGCAATCACATTACACAGAGAACAACTTGAAGTCAGTTCTGTTCTCCTACCATGTGGGTACTGGGGACCAAACTCAGGTCAACAGGCTTGGCGGAGGGCACTTTCGCCTACTGAGCCATCTTACCAGCCATGATGAGCAATATTCCACGTGACATTTCTGAGCATTCATCCTTGGTTGGCTCACTACCAACAAAAGTGTTCTCTAGCTAAGACTCTGAGCACCATCGTAACATGTGTGCACAGTAAAGTCGCAGCTGTGCCCAGAGACTTGGACAAGCCATGAGGGGTTGTGGTCAGGGTGACTAAAGGCAAGAGCACAGAGTGTGAAATTATGACTCAGGAAGCTATGCCTTTCTGCTCATCTGGGCCTATCCCTGTGAATGGTGGCTTATTGGCAAACCCTCTTACTTCAGCCCCACAGCATCCTGTCCCACGGGTTCACGGCGCCTGTGATTGCTAGAGTCTCGGCCAAGGGTGAAGCCCTCCGGCAGCCAGAGGAAGCCATGCTTGCGCTTTCGTTTGGCCATGATCACTCCCAGCAGGATGATAAACAAGATGATGACAACAGCAACCGCAAGCAGGTAGAGGAGCGGGGCATTTCTGGGACCCTCTAATTCACCTGAAAGTTCAGAGACAGGGACAGCGCTGTAGAGACACCGACTTTTTACCAACAAGGGTGAGCCCCAGCAAGGTCCTTTCCCAGTCTTTCCCCTTCGACAGCAACGCTACTCACTGACGACAGACACCAGCGGGTAGGACAAGGTCCCTTGGATGGCATGAGAGGCCAGGAGAGCAGCGGCTGCATCTGTGTTCTTGAAGCACTGGTCTGAATCTTGGACACACTGGCGGTTGTCAATTTCCAGAAACACCTTGGAGCTTTGGGATGACAGAGAGGAGAGGAAAGGGGGGCATGATGGGAAGAGATGAAGGGTCAGGTCTGGCGGCTCAGTGAACAAGGCTCATGTGACCCCCCCCCCTTTCCCTCCTCCTGCATCAAGCTTTCCAACCCTGGGGAAGGACTCAGAAACTAGGCTCATTTAGATGCTGAACATGGATTCCCACCTGGGAGGGCTCACATCCTGTAATCTGGCTGACATAAGCCTTCTGATGGGGAAGAGCTGGTCTGCAGAGCTCCCCTCTTCCGGGTTCTGGATCACATCGCTCCCCACCCCTGGCCCACCTGCACAGTGGTACTTAGTGCTTCACTAAAAATATGCCTCTCTAGATACAGTCTGGACCTACATTCTCTAGGTGCCTGTACTCAGAGCAAGCAGAAGGGCTAAAAATTGTAGAATGTTAGCAAACAGTGGGATACGAGTGTCAGGACAGCTGTGGAGCACCGCGCTCGTGAGCATAGAAATGAAGGGTCTTGAAGGTAAGGCAATAATGAACTCAAATGATGCACCATGAGCGAAGGTTCGAGGCAACTCTGGGAAAAGACTATGAATCCCAGCATTTAGGACATACTTTCCAACACCTGCCTTCTACTTGCGCTAGCTTATTCCTTAGGACCCCGCAATCAAGGCAGATATTTGTCCTTACATACAAGTGGCAGGGATGTTTGTCTTAACGGAGACAGATACCATCTAAACTTTTCGTTTCGATGGGCTATCTGCACTATGGATCAAAGTGCTCAGCGTTGTGAATCTCTTGGAAGCAGTGGTCCTTTTGGTATTTCTAAGTTCAAAAACTCACACCTACCCTACCATCTCCTGCTCCTGCTCCTCCGGAAGGGACCTGCGTGACATCCTCTGCTTCTTCAAGGCAGCTGGCTTGTCCCCATAGTAGGGGTACACCATGAGCGCACCCTGAGAGTCTCGTTTAATGCGTAAGTTGGTGTGGAGCAGGGTGCCCAGTGCCCTCAAGAAGCTGCGAGAATCCTGCAGCAGCTGTTCAGGGGGCAGGAGCACCACGATGACCAGGGTGCCCTCTGCCAGGTTCTCGGGCTGGTCCGCAGCACAGTCCAGGCCATCCCAGCCGCATTCCTCATTGTTGCAGCCTTGGTCACAGCGGTTGTCTTTGAAGTGGTCAGCACAGTACTTATCATACCTAGTCAGGGAGAGAAGGACAGGGAAGGGTACTCAGAACACACTGGGGCTCCACTTAGCTTTCCATTTGGGACAACTGTAGGCTTTCCTGTCCCTCTTTTCTGGCTCATTTTTCAAGACCCCAATACCCAGAGAAACGTTCCATAAATCATGTATGCCGATACCATGGGCTCGTCCTGAATGAGGAGTGATATTATGCTCATCATCCTGCACGTGTTTAGTGGGTCCTGCTTAGCCAATACTGTGAGCAGAATTCTCGCTAAGAATGCACATCTGAGGCTAAACTCAGCTTGGCTCAGACTTTCCTCTACTTCATGAACTCAGTAAGGCAGCAAAGGGTTCTAGAAGTAGAAGATGTCTCAGCTTGTTCCAGACCCTGAACTATCTCAGTGCTCTAGAGAGGAGTGTGCCAATGTGGTCCATTCTTTCTCATTCAGGAGTGAGACAGTTACAGATTAGTAAGGGGCGGGGAAATGTGCACACAGGATATGAGCGCTAACTCATCTACCCTCCTTCAAATGCCAAGAAAAATCTGGGGGTGGTGGCTGGTAGCTGGTGGTGCATGCCTGTAATTCCAGCACTTGGGAAGGTAGAAATATGAGGATCAGGAGTTCAAGACTCGGAAATTTAAAGCCAACCTATACTGCGTGGGACCCTGTCTCAAAACACACGTGCATGTATGCATGCATACACATAACTGCCACCAAAATGTCAGGACAAGGGATCAAAACTCCAAAGGTAAAAGAAGTGTAACTGGTCCCCTACACTCCTTTCTTCACCCACCCTAATAACCCCTTGCTATTTGTACCACCTGGTAGAACTTGCCATCTCCTCAACAGAATAGGCGTCTCAAACAGCTATGTATGTTCTGGCAAGAACTTTAACCTTCCAGAAAAGATCACTAACAAAACCTATGCCTCACAGAGCTGTTACGAATCACTGGGTGTTAAGAGCAATGATTAATAGAAAAGTTACCATATAGACCATATCTGCAACACTGATGACCAGGAGACCTAAGAGGCCTTAGCTCATGTTCCCTAATTAGATGGAAAACCTAGTCTTACAGAAAGGGATGAGCAAAGAGCGAGAGGTACAGACCTGTGCGTCCATCCTGCGGCAGGCTAGGCTGGAGGCTGCCTGAGAGTGGCAATGCCATTGCCAAGGTTATTTCCCCCAGGAGGTCGCAAGGGCAGCATGTGAGAAGGCAGAGAGAGGCAGAGAGAGGGGATGGTTATGCAGTGAGCAGTCCCGGCCCTCTGTCAGCAAGGAAACACAGGGCAGCGTGTGATGGGACAGGGTTGGCACCATCTGAAAAGCAGGGGCGGCTGGGGCCGCGGCACTAGAGAGGTTAGGAGCAAGGACAGGAGGCTGAGTGTATTAGTGATAGCTCCCCTCAGCTGCTGAAGGTCCGGAGCTCTTACTTGCAGGTCTTGCTATTCCTCTGGCATTCAAAGTTGTCAAACAGGCACTCTGCGGTGTTACACAGTTCATCACACTGGTTGTTGATGTATTCCCAGCAGCGAAGGGAGGAGGTGCAGTTGGCCCAGGGGTCCTCCATAGTGAGGGAACAGTCCCCTCCGTCCCACTGGCAGGCGTGGCTGTTGCAGAGCTCATCGCAGATGCCGTCCCGGGCCTTGTCGGCACAGTACTGACTCAGACAGGTGGCGGGCGGGGTGCTGGTGGGGACTGCGTAGAGCTCGCAGTGGCTGCCCCAGAATGGTGGCGAACAGCGGCAGGAATAATAAGGAGGCTGACGCTGAGGATGGCAGGTGCCTCCGTGCTGACAGGGGCTACTGGCACAACCTGAGTCACAGTCCTTGGGGTTAGGGCAGAAGCAGCGAGGCCCGGAGGCAGTGTGCACACACTGCTCCCCTCTCCGACACTTCACTTGTCCACAGCTGCTCTGGCATCTTGCCCCAGAGAACCCCTGTAAGAAGTGATAAAGAAATGAAGGTGGCAGATAAGACTGAAGAGCTTGCCCCACTCCCCCCTCTACTCGTAGGGAGATAAAGACTGGACATGGGGTTAAGATGGTCTAGAAATGACCTCGTCAAATCAGTCAACAGGTGAGGGCTGATGGCCCCATGGGACGAACGTGGCATGCTCTCCCTTTAAGGTCATTATTGGACAGGTGTCCTCTAGGTGTCACCTCACACAGCACTCTCTGCATAGGGGACTTCCAGCCTTTGGCAATGACAAAGGTGTCTGCACAGCGGAAGGTTAAAATTAAGCTTTCTTCTAGTTTGAGAAGGCGTTCACTCTCCAATAGTTGCTGCTAAAGAATAGGAGTGAAGAGAGCTTCTCCCAGCATGCGCAGGGAGGCTGCAGCACCCCCCCGCAGCACCGCAAGACTGGGAACTAGGGGCATGGGCCCCATTTCATGGAGACATCACACAACTTCTGGTTTTCCCTTGATGCTCTAAAGGCTAAAAGACATGACTGGGAAGCTTAATTCTGGAGAGTGCCTGAACAGCTGAACCCAGAGGAAACCCAGACTGTCTTCATGGTACTAACCCCCTAGCACCCTTCTGGGGGCTCAGAAACCCGGGCTCAGTCTCAGCTGCATAGAGCATATGGAAGGAGGTGCATCCCTTACATTAGCAGCAAGCCACTTACTGGGGGACAACGACAAATGAAGCCATCAGGCATGTTGCTAGCCACTGCACAAGTCCCTCCGTTGAGGCAAGGCTTCTGGGGACACACATCCAGAAAGGTTTCACAGTGACGGCCTTAGGACGAAAATAAGCAGCAGTTTTAAGTGATAGTAATAATATTAACTCAGAGACACTAAATACTACCCTCCTCACACGCAGCAAGAGGAGTGGCAGGCCAGTTCTAAGCCGAGGGTATCAAGAGGACACTCAGTGGACCTCAGCACAAAGGGCCCATCACTGCTCAGACCAGCCCCTTGACTGTCTTGCTAAGACAGCAAGCACACAAGACAGACCCCAAAGGGACAGACAGAAAAGTGACATGAATTCCAATAACAACAAAAACTAAAAACCCTCAGACAAAGGGATGTCACCCCTCAGCTTTAGCATACACTTGCATTTAGGTTGAGGGACACTGTTAATGGTATTCTGCTCATGCCCACTCCACAGAAGCAGCGACATCAGGCCAATGCATGCACTGGGAGTTTAGAGAGATGCTGCCTCTCTGCTTGGTCACTTTGCCTTTGTGTGGCCTGACTGAACGGCTTTAAAATGCATTGGAATTTGCTGGGACCTCATCTCCTCTAGATCCTGCTCTGAGACGCAGGGCACCTGCAGGCTGCCGCTCCCTGACAGACTGACTGGAACAGTGGGGAGAATGTGGGGCTCAGCTGGGGGTCTCTTGGCGAGAAAAGGGCCCCATCGGCTCTGGGGTCATTTGGAAGTTTAAAAAAAAATTTAAATAGCACTTTTGCCTTTTCAAATTAGGAAGCAGACGAAGGGGAGAACAGCCAGTGCATGGACAGAGGGAGCAGGAGCTCCTTGCTGATCATTAGTGGGGACATCTCTCACAACAGCACAGCTTAACGGGCCACTTTCATCTACTGTGTGGATGTGAGCAGACAGACCTGACTGTGGAGTACCCACGCAGGGCTCTCCCACACCCCACTGCCTTTTTCTTTTCTTTTTTTAAGTTCTGGTCAGTGTTTGAGATACCGGTATCCTCAAGGCAATGAATAAGCAGGAGCCTACACTGTCCCAAGAGCAATGATAGCCAGAACAGTTTCTTTTTTTTTTTTTTGGTATGATCACGTCCAGGCAGAATCCTACCCATTCTTTGTAAAATTCTAAACTTCTTAAAGGTAGCATATACTTCAGATTGAAAAGAAGGCAAGAAGAGAGAAAGCAAGGATGAAGGAAATGCCTAGAGGCTCAGTTTGGAGCAGCAGCCACACTGCGAATTATAGGTTACTTATCACACCATGCAGTTATTAGACTTTCAGCAAATGAGGACACACCCAGCATAGGAAATCCAAGCAGGTTCCGGAAAGTGTAAGGCAGATTTCAAAGCCGATGACCCTGCCACACCTACATACTGGCAACTACTGTCACCTCCAAAAGTCACCACACTGCACTTCTCCAGAAGTGACTAAGAGCCTGAGAGAGGGGGCGTCCTTCTGAGGCAGAACAAGCTAGGGGTGTGGCCAAGTCTTAGCTATGCAAATGGATCATGACATTTTCATCAGCTGCTTTTTCAACCTGTTCTTCTAAGTATCCTAATGGCCCATGCTGCGCTGGGTCCCAGAGTTAGAAAGATGACAGACATAGAGGCTGCAAAGTAAGTCATCATCACATGTCAAAAGATGCAGGGTGGTGCACCCAGTATCACATGGAAGGGTCTGGAAGACAAATGTGAGGCATTTTCATGTAAGAGTCTGAACACATACAGTGATGTCTGTGGTACTGCACTGTGAGTGTGCTCAGTGTTACCACAGTCACTGCAGTGTGAGTGTGCACAATGCTACTGCAGTCACCGCAGTGTGAGTGTGCTCAGTGTTACCATAGTCACCGCAGTGAGTGTGCTCAGTGTTACCACAGTCACCGCAGTGTGAGTGTGCACAGTGTTACCACAGTCACCGCAGTGAGTGTGCTCAGTGTTACCACAGTCACCGCAGTGTGTGCTCAGTGTTACCAGTCACCGCAGTGTGAGTGTGCTCAGTGTTACCACAGTCACTGCAGTGTGAGTGTGCTCAGTGTTACCACAGTCACCGCAGTGTGAGTGTGCTCAGTGTTACCACAGTCACTGCAGTGTGAGTGTGCTCAGTGTTACCACAGTCACTGCAGTGTGAGTGTGCTCAGTGTTACCGCAGTCACTGCAGTGTGAGTGTGCACAATGCTACTGCAGTCACCGCAGTGTGAGTGTGCTCAGTGTTACCACAGTTACCGCAGTGTGAGTGTGTTCAATGTTACCAGTTACTGCAGTGTGAGTGTGCTCAATGCTACTGCATTCACTGCAGTGTGAGTGTGCTCAATGCTACTGCATTCACTGCAGTGTGAGTGTGCTCAGTGTTACCATAGTCACCGCAGTGTGAGTGTGCTCAGTGTTACCATAGTCACCGCAGTGTGAGTGTGCTCAGTGTTACCGCAGTCACCGCAGTGTGAGTGTGCTCAGTGTTACCACAGTCACCGCAGTGTGTGCTCAGTGTTACCAGTCACCGCAGTGTGAGTGTGCTCAGTGTTACCACAGTCACCGCAGTGTGTGCTCAGTGTTACCAGTCACCGCAGTGTGAGTGTGCTCAGTGTTACCATAGTCACCGCAGTGAGTGTGCTCAGTGTTACTATAGTCACCGCAGTGAGTGTGCTCAGTGTTACCACAGTCACTGCAGTGTGAGTGTGCTCAGTGTTACTGCAGTCCCCGCAGTGAGTGTGCTCAGTGTTACCACAGTCACCGCAGTGTGTGCTCAGTGTTACCAGTCACCGCAGTGTGTGCTCAGTGTTACCAGTCACCGCAGTGAGTGTGCTCAGTGTTACTGCAGTCCCCGCAGTGTGAGTGTGCTCAGTGTTACCGCAGTCCCCGCAGTGTGAGTGTGCTCAGTGTTACCGCAGTCCCCGCAGTGTGAGTGTGCTCAGTGTTACCACAGTCACTGCAGTGTGAGTGTGCACAATGCTACTGCAGTCACCGCAGTGTGAGTGTGCTCAGTGTTACTGCAGTCACCATGATGTGAGGATACTCAATATTCCTTGTCAGTAGGCTTAATATGGTGAAAGACGGCAGATTCTATGTGTTGTTTATTTTACCTCAAATGAAAAATGTTAATTTACCCAACCACTTCAACACATTCCTTTTCATATTCTTGCTGTAGCATGCTATAGTCCATACACCACAAAGGGTCTCAGGAAAGCTAAGGTAAAGATGAGCCTAGTCACAACACCCATAGTGACAGACCTAATTCAAACCGGGGCCTGGGGCCTTGACCTAAGTTGGTCTTGGCTTTCTGTGGCTGGCATTCAGGAAATGGTCTGCTCACCCAAGCCTCCTGACCATCAGACTGGGGGGGGGGGGGGCTGAGAGGTTCTCACCGGTGAAGGCACTGCGGCAGACACACAGGTAGTCATTGGTGAGCTGAATACAGTCCAGGCTGCCCTCCGAGCTGCAGGGATTGGACAGGCATTCGTTGATGTCCCCCTCACACCGCTCCCCAGCAAAGCCAGGCAAACAGTGGCAACTGTAGCCTCCAATCCGGTCCACACACTGGCCACCGTTGAGACAGTGGGGGCCCCCGGCACAGTCGTCAATGTTTTCTTCACAAAGAAGGCCTATGGGAGACGGGAGAGACACAGGATTATAAAAGCCTCTTGACCCACCTTTAGCAAGGAAGAACTGCCCTTGTGGGGCTTTAAAAGTTAACTAGTTATATTCCTCAATCCACAGTGGGACCTCTTAAATTGGGCAAGACAGAAAATACCCTTAGCCCACGCCAGCTGCCCCTTCCTGGTGAGCAGCGTGAGGAGGAGTGCACACCGAAGCCTCTTGAGCTCTCCACTGATTCAGAGCAGCGAGAATGAGTGTCCCATCTCAAGGGCATGGGAACACCATTGATCCCAGTACTCGGAGGCAGGTGGATCTCTGTGAGTGTAAGGCCAACCTGGTTTACAGATTGAGTTCCAGGAGAGCTACAGAGAAACCTTGTCTCAAAAACCAACCAAACAAAAAAAAGTTCCATCTCAAATCATTGTAGAAAATGAGTAATTTCACACTCACACGGGAAAGGTTCTTCAGGGTTCTAGAACAGAATGAGAAGACAGAAAACCGGAGCATGGAAGATGATACCAACCACCACTCAAATGCAAGCAGCCATTAAAAATGTGAATAAATCCAGTATGATCCGAAATAATCTCCATGAAGAAAAATCACCAAAAAGACAACTGAGAGATGACGTCCTGAATATACTAGGAAAATAACTGTATCATATACCAAAGACAGACAATTTCTGCAAAATATTAAGAAGCGACAATATAATGCAGCAGGGAAAAAGGGTGGGGCAAATCTCAGAGAGAAAACAAAACCTTTTGAATGAGATGTTTCATCACATAGAGAGGAAGGTGGCAGGCCGAGAGGCTGCAACTGGCCCTGCTACTCAAATGACAACCCTGTAACAGCCCAGGCAGCAACTCTATTTCTGAAAACGTATTCTGTAAAGTCCACCTATATGTATGCAGACATGCCAGTGTCTATCACTGGAAGACCAGTTAAACACAATACATAGTATCATAACCGGGAAGTCTAAAGCTATGAAAAATGACTAAAGAAGTTCCCTATTTGGATATGAAAACATTCCAATTAAGTAAAGAGGTCAAGAGAAGAACAATGTCATTAATACATCTTCGGAGTTGAAAGAGGAGGAAATAAGAACTATCTTTGTATTTGGCTCCAACATACTTAATGCAATTTTGAAGGATAACCTTTTAGCCTCTAGAGAGACACACAGAAACTACAAGTGCTGATTGTTTGTGTGTGGAAGAGGGAGAACGCAGGGTTGGGAGGAGCGTGTCTTTTACTGCATGCTTTTCTATGCATGTGTGGATGTATTTATCCAGGTCTGCATGCAGACATGACCTTATATATTCACAGATTAAATGGGAAACCAGAAAGTGGAAGCAAAAAAAGCCAGTATGTGTTCCCGGTTTCGTAGGGTATTTGATATGTGTTGCTATGAGTACAATAAGCACAAAGCCTCCCCTCCCGCGTGGGTCTACTATCCATCTTCCAGTGAGAGTGACTGCGTTGTTAGCCTGATGCAACCAGTGGAAATGACAGTGTCCCATTTAGCCCCTGCACTGGGGAACTGGGAGTGTACACAGGCCAAAATCCAATTCTCAGGAGTATAGAGCTATGAAAAAGCACTTTGGTGACTCACTACAGAGTGATAGAACTCCAGAGTCTCCTGGAACAGTGACAGATAGGCCAGACAGGAAGTCAGAACAAATATGCACTGTTCCAGGTACCTACCCAAGTACAGGAGGTATAATCCAAACAACAGTCAAGCAGGACACACTGAAAGAGACCCACACTCTATAACAGACCATGAAAAGGCAGTCTCGGAAATATGGCAAAGGAAAGTTGTGTATCATGAGAGATCATCAATAAGAATAAAAGTCAAGTCCTCAGTGAAGACCACAGCAGCAAAAATCCATGAGCTGACACGTTTGAGGGGCCTGGGTAGAAAATGTCAAGATATACTAAATTATTATTCTAAGCCAGGAGGTGGTGGTGCACGCCTTTAATCCCAGCACTCGGGAGGCAGAGGCAGGTGGATGTCTGTGAATCTGAGGCTACCCTGGTCTTCAAGAGCTAGTTCCAGGACAGGCTTCAAAACTACAGAGAAACCCTGTCTCAAAAAAACAAAACAAACAAACAGGTGTGGTGGTGCACGCCTTTAATCTCAGCACTCAGGAGGCAGAAACAGGTGAATCTCTGAGTTTGAGGCCAACCTGGTCTACAGAGTGAGTTCCAGGACAGTCGGGGCTACACAGAAAGACTCTGTCTCAAAACAAACAAACAAAGAAGAGGAAGAGGAAGAAGAGGAAGAAGGAAAGAAAGGAGGGAGGGAGAGAGGAAAGAGAGCAAGAGAGACAAAAAGAAGAAAGGAAGGAAGAAAGAAGGGAAGAGAAAGAGAGAAAGAAAGACAAAAAGAAAGAAAAAGGAAGAAAGAAAAACTAATTTAGAAGAGATAAAAATCTTGCTGTCTTAGGAAATGTTCTATCCTGGGACTTGATGTGCCTAGCCAGCAGAATCTGTGATACAGTACAAAACCCATGTCCTTTCCTAGGTCCCCAGCCTCTACAGACCATGGAAGAACACTAGTGAGTTGTTTAGACACACACCTCTAAGGAAAGAAAAAACCCTGCATCCTACCTTTCCTGCGGCAGCCCTGGAGACAACAGATGAAAAACACAGAGAAAGGCAGCAACTCAACACCTCCCAGAGTCTGAGTGCCAAACAGCAAACAAAAATCCCCTAACAAAACCACCATTGTGTTATCTGAGATATGATATATATAATTAGCTACCAGAATTGTAGCTTGTCCGAACCAATGCCATTGTTTAAAGGCATTGACTACCTAGGCATGGTAGTGCATGCCTACAGTGAGTCTGAGGCTGGGGCTACCTGGGATTCTGGGGACAGAAGGAGAGAGGGAGGGTAAGGGGTAGGGAGAGAGAAGAGGGATGAGAGAGAGGAGAATGAAGGGAGTGTGAAAGGGACAAGGGGCGGAGGAAGGGAAAGAGGGGAGGGAGAGATGGGAAAGAGGAGAGGGACAAGGGG
>PVIU01018352.1:0-39264 GCA_004026605.1 Ondatra zibethicus
TTTTTTTTTTTTTTCCATACATTGTTTTGTTTTATTTTTTCCATTCAAGAACATAATTAAAGATAAAAAAAAAATTTTTTTTCCTTTCTTCCCCTTCTCCCGGTCCCCTCCCACTACCCCCCACCCCTCCTCCCTCCCCCTTCTTCCTTGAAAGAGGGCATGGTGCCCTGCCCTGTTGGAAGTCCAAGGCCCACCCCCAGGCAGTTCTTAGTTGACCATTTGGCTATCCAATTTCTTTAATGACAAATACTTTCAGTGGCTGTTAAGTACGTTCACATCTGTGCAAATTGCAGGCAAATTTCAAATCCAAGCAGTTACTGAAATGTGTATGTGGGGGACTAAGAGTGAGACACGTCCCTAGTTGATAGACAGATAGAAAACAGGGCCACAGACACATAATAAAGATGGTTAACCTCCACCTTCTTCCTCACTCTTATCGAGAGACAAAAGCCTAAATGCCTGGTGGGCTTTTTCTCCCTCCAGTAGACCTTTTTGCCTGTGGACTGCTTGGATAAGTTGAAGGCTAAACCAGGACATGTTTACCTCATACTGACTTCCCTATCTCTATTCAAACTGGCAAACCCTCAATTAGGGAAGAATGACTCCTTGAAGACACTGAAAATTCCTGGTCCTCAAAGAGAA
The DNA here is from genome assembly GCA_004026605.1 of Ondatra zibethicus. Classification (NCBI taxonomy): domain Eukaryota; kingdom Metazoa; phylum Chordata; class Mammalia; order Rodentia; family Cricetidae; genus Ondatra; species Ondatra zibethicus. The sequence continues at coordinate 643 of PVIU01018352.1, forward strand.
ACTGGATGCCAAGTTGCTGATGCTGCTTTGCAAGTGCTCTTCCTGTCTGTGTGCCTTGCCAGGTGCTGTTTCCTCACCCCTAACAACGCCTTTCTGCACTGGTTGATTCTGAGTGTTGTGTCTATGAGTTCCCCACTGCTACTTGTTAGGCACAAGAATCTTGCTGCATTTCAGTTCCATAATTGGCAGAAAAAGGGAACCAGATCAAGATTCTTAGATTCTGCAGGCTCTGCCCTAAATGCTAAGCCATCGATGAGGGGAAAGAATCCATCCTTAGTTTCATATTGTTTAGAACAGTGGTTCTCAACCTTCTAATGCTGCCACCTTTAATACAGTTCCTCATGTTATGTTGACCCCCCCATCATAAAATTATTTTGTTGCTACTACATAACTGTATTTTGCTACTATTATAAATCATAACTTAAATACCTGATATGCAGGATATCTGATATATGCAGCCCCCATAGGTTTGAGAACAATGATCCACAGGTTGGGAACCACTGGCTTAGAATGTAACAGAGAGATCAAGACAAATAATTTGTGGAGAAGAAAGAAACTGCATGGGAGAATAAGCAGGTAAACATAGTGGATCAAGGAGAACACTAGCAGAAGTAGTCTCTGGGAAAATGAAGTGTGTCTGGTGTTTGTGTTTTTCAGACATTATAGGTCTGATCTCTTGTGTTTTCGAACTTTTGGACTGAAGAAGGAAAGATATAGTTGTGAACTGTGTGCCAGGGCTCTAGGCTTCCTCTATCTGAAGTGTGTAACCCTTAATCACTAGCCAGTGTTGACTACAAGGTTTCTGAACCACATTTAGTTCTTGTGTGGAGTCATAAAACAAGGCTGAAGCGAACGGCATTGGTAGGTCACAATTTACACCTTGTATATTTACTTAAAGTAAATGATCTGCATGGCCTTTTCGCTAAAAATCATTATTTCTATTTTTTTATGCCTTGCTCAAAGTCTGATTTCCTAAAATGTAATAATAAAGGGTGTTTGTGTCAGTAATTCAGTTCTGTTTCTCCCACACAGTCTTAACTGTCACTGCTGGTGACACCATGTGGGGTGAGAGAACGTAACTCACAGGAGCACAGTGACAGTCCAGAAGCAGATGAGGTTCAGTTAGCAGTGGATAGGACACTGTGCTTTGGGGGTTTGTGTGTTGTTTGATCGTTTCTTTCAATCAAGCTCCATCAGTCACTTGTCCCATGCCCTTCTGATAGATCAGACAACAAAGGCAGAGAGCCTGTGTCTAGAAAACAAACAACCTAACCGAGACACGAATGCTATCAGTCATTTGAGGCCAGCCCAAATTATCAAGTTTGGTGGACTTGGAGAATAAATTAGTGCAGTCATTATGGGAACAGACTGATGAACTCAGTCCTGACATTTGCTGTGTTTTGTAGCTGTTAACTTATGAGTCACTTGGATCTAAAAAGTCCCTCAAGAATAATATGATGAAAGTGGTTGTTTTAATAACAGGTTGACCTAGAAGTTAAAAAGTAACAAAAAATAAAATTATATGTGGATTTGCTTTTCAATCTAATTCATCTATGTATCTTATTCCAGACTCCTTCTTACATGATAACTTAGCATGCCCCTCACTGTGTATTCAAAGTAATTTAAATAGAAATGTATATGAAATGTATCTGGAGGGGGCCTAGATGTTTAACATTCCATAGTTAAATTTTAGGGGTTTTGTTTGTCCGGTTTTGCTGTTGTTGCTTCTTTTTTAGGTTATTGCTTGGGTTGGATTATTTAGCCCTTTGCTTTCTGTTTTCAAAAAGTGGAGGTGAGCAAGATTTGACTTACTGAAATTCTGAGTCTTTCTTCAAAGCGTTCTGCACCCCCACAAACACACCAGTCATGTAAACAATCCAATGCACAATCCCATGTATGTGCACCCAGCATGCAGTTGTTCTATACGAACAAGATGGGATCCTACTTTCTATGCTAAGAATACATTCTTTGTAATGTATAAAAATAAAGTTAAGTATGAAATCACTGATTACATGAATGAAATCTTTTTCCTTGTAAATCAAGATGATTAAGAAATGGGACTAGAAATTCTTAATATTTTTGTTTGAAGTCTTAGTCTATTTATGTTCAACAGTGATAATAATTGTAATAGTAATTATCTCTGTTACATAGAGATCAGCACACTGTGCTGTTTTTAATAGTAACATGTTTACATATTTAAACACTTTATTAAAACACATTCATTTTATTATTTTCTAATAATAGTTTTTTAATCTAAATGCCCCGACTTTGAGAAAATAACACACCCTCTCTTGTGCGTAAGTTCGTATGTCGTAAAGTATAAGAAGATTGAGGTGCTGTTATGCAAATGAGCCAGAATGTGTAGCCATGAATTGTTAATAATCACCAAAAAGGAACCATTTTATTTTGAATGTCAAAAACTTTTCTATGCCAGAAGAAGACAGTGTCTAAATTTATCAATAATGTTCACAGGTGTAATGGAAATTTCAGTGCTGAATAATACCAAGAGAAGAATGTGGAAGGGAATGTGGCCTTTAGCAGTAAAGGCAGGCTGGAGACAGCACCAGACACTGGCATGGGATGACCAGGGACCATCAGAGCAAAGGACAGCTCCTCACAGGCCAGTGAGGAGCAAGACTGGTGTGAGACTCAGAAACAGCCTGGACAGCCTCTGGCCATGCTGGGACGGTTGTACAAAAGGAGAAAATGGTTCAAAATAATTAGGTATTAGGACCAAATAGATAATTATTTAAATAGGATGGTATTGATATGACAGATGGTACTTTAACCTGAAAATAATTAGAAACAGTTTTAATTGGGGCATTTAGTTTGCTTTATACGTACATTCTGCCTCCCAATGTACGTGTACTCTGACCTTGTCCCATATAACTCATAGAGTGACTTTCTGCCCCTGGAGCCACTGGCTGGGGACAGCACTCAATCATGAGGTCTGGGAAGGTTTCTCTGCGGACCAGGAGTCTGATCTCAGCATCATGAGTCTGATGGCAGCCCCAGAACGGATGTCCCCATGTTTAAATCAGCACCCTTCTCAAAAAAAGGGGTGGAGGATGCAAAGTTACTCCTAGAAGAGGAAAACCTTGGTCATTCATAGATCTGTATTATTATCTGATAGTAAAATGGATCCACACAGATCATAGGGTGGCTTTGAACTCCAGGAAAGAGGGAGTTATGTATAAGCTCATGGAGCTGAAGAGCACTAAACTCCATGGGAAACATATCATGGGGATGTTACTACAGACAGGTTGTGTAGAATGAGGGAAACACAGATGGCTGCTTCGTGTATGCAGGCTCTTCTGTCTCCTGGGGAAAGATTTGAATAAATGCACATGAGGACATCAAACCTCTGGCAGACCCAGAAACCTGCTGACCTCCGCAAGAGCCGAAAACTTTAGTCAGAGTAGCCAGGGTCTTTGTGGGTCTGTTCTCGGCACAGGCTCTTGTGATCACATAGATTCTTTACCTGGTGAGGGTGTGGGGAAGTCTCCAGTTGTCTCCTGAGTTCTTGGTTTGGGAGTTCCTTGTTGAAGAGAACTTGCAAATTCCAGCAGACAAGCTCTGAGTGTCCAAGGTGGAAGGCCTAGAAACCATCACCCAGGTTCCCACTACTATCGCAGGCAGACTGGAGCTACTGGTTGGTTGAAGGGTGGTCACAAATGTTTTTGTCATCGAGGGAATAAATACTCTGGAACTGAGTTTTACAGAATAGCTTTGGGTTGACGAGGTCACCACTCCTTGTCTGGGGACGTTGTCAGAGTTTGGCTTCTGAAGCAATACAGAATAGAGATCAGGCGTGGTCTCCTTGTCTGAAATTGCTGCCCCTCTAACTTACATGCACAGTTTGTCATCTCTTCCATCACAACCTCCACCCCCTTCCTTCCTCAAAATGAATTTCTGTTCCATATTTCCCATCCCTTTGGCACTTTTGAGGTCTTTATGCTTTAGTTAATTTTTATTTGTTACACTGTTCTTCTATAGTTGACCCATCATGCTAGGTATTTTGGAAGCAGAGTATAGACTACTGTCATGGATCCATGGTGTTGAACATGTCTATACGTAATTCAAAGCAGATGTCTGATTTAATAAAGCTACTGAAAAATGGAATTTTGAAACAAAGTCATCAGTAAAGAGAAGAAATTCAAGGGCCCTGCACTTCCCTGGCATGCAGTCGCCAAAACTACATAAAATCTGATGTGGTAGCAGTTTGTTATCCCAGCACTGGGAAGCTGAAACAGGAAGATCAGAAGTTCAAAGCTATCCTTAACTGTGTGTGAGTTCATGGCCACCTTTGGAAATATAAGATCCTGTCAATAACAACAATAGGAAAAGATTAAAACGTGAAGTGAAAAGAATACTCTGGGCACTGAAACACAGCCCATTCTATGCCCAACCTCGTACCTATTCCTAATAAAATCAATTTAAAAAGCTTAAAAAGAAAATGAGCGCTGGTTGGACAACAGGGAAGGTTCTAGGAACTGAGAAAGCTTCTAAATCAGTAGTTCTCAACCTGTGGGCCATGACCCCTTTAGGGGGTTGAATGAACCCTTCACAGGGGTCACAGATCAGATATCCTGCATATCAGATATTTACATTACAATTAATAACAGTAGCAAAATTATGGTTTATGAAGTAGCAACAAAAATAATGTTCTGGTTGGCGTCACCACAGCATGAGGAACTGCATTAAAGGACGGCAGCATCAGGAAGGTTGAGAACCACTGCTCTAGACTAAGGCAAGAATGGAGGCACAAAAAGAAGGTTATGCCTACACCTTCAAATTTTAGAGAAAGACCTGAACTAAGATGTCAGAACTTTCCTTTTGTCATGCGATCAAACAGTCTCCTCTCAAGAGTGGCACAAATGGGCCTCAGGGCACTTTAATCCAGCTATTACTTAGAAATCTCATTTAGTGGTAAGTGATAGCTAGCTTAACAGGAAAGATGGTTGTTTTTATTCTCCCATAGCAGAGGATCAGCAGACAGCTACTGCCACAGGTCCAAGGCATTAAGAGTGCCAGTATTTTCTTTTATCAGCCCTTTCTGTTCCAGTATGTAGCTTTTTATTTACCAGACCATAATTATAATATGTCCCCTAGGATTTATCTATCAAATCCAGTCAGAAGTGGGAATCCAAGGGGTATGGTAGTTAATATGGATTATCAGCTTGACAGGCATTAGAATCGTGTAAGAATGAGCTTCTGAGCATCATTGTAAGTGTTGTCTGGATTAGGTAAGCCTCCGGGCATCACCATAAGGGCTTGTCTAGATTAAGTCAGCCTCTGGGCATCACCGTAAGGGCTTGTCTAGATTAGGTCAGCTCTGGGCATCACTGTAAGGGCTTGTCTAGATTAGGTCAGCTCTGGGCATCACTGTAAGGGTTTGTCTAGATTAGGTCAGCTCTGGGCATGCCCATGGAAGAGTGCCTAGATTGGGTCAACTGAGATGGGAAGACCCACTCTGAAGGTACAAGCCACCGTTCCATGGGCTGGAATCCCAGACTGCATATAAAGCAAGAAGGGAGCTACACCTCAGATTCTTTGCTCTCTGCTTTCCGCCTGTGGATACAATCTGATCAATACCCTGCTGCCTTGCTTTCCCCACCATGATGAACTATATTCTTAAACTGTGAGCCAAGGCGAACCCTCCCTTCCTTAAGTTGTCTTAGTCTACTATTTTGTCATAGCGAGGAAAAGTAACTAATATGAGGGGAAAAGGTACGTTTAAAAAGCATATTTTCCATAAACTCTGTCAAGCAACATGTGTACATCTCAGTGACCAAACTTACTATGTGATACTTCTTTTTCAAATAAAATCTGTTAGCAAATGTGTGAGGAGTAGACCACTCGGAGAATGTGGAGACTTCTTAGGGGTGAAAGGTGTGTGGCAATGGAAGTTGGAAGGCTGTGCAGGAGAGAATGCCTCATCACTCTCCCTACAGAGTCGCGGGCACTTCCTCACTGTAACACTACACTGCGGCTGATATTCAGACATCGCTGTTATGTTCCAAAACATCTCTGCTCAGCTGTCTATTCAGATACATCAGGTTGCATTTTATGTGCATACACAAAGTACATCGCTCTTGTATCAGTAAAGATTTCTAATCTCTATTCCGTGTAAGTACATTGCTCTTAGAGTATAACCAGTGTAGTTTAAAAAAAAAAAAAAAAAACAGTGACGACCTGGGAGCAAACTTATTGATTACATTGAGGCACTCATTAAATGCATTTGAGAAGGTTTTATTCTAAAAGAGTTTTTTTTTTTTTTTCCTTTTTGGAAGCCCTGGTTTCAGCACTTAAAGATGCCCTCCTTTGGTAAGGGATAAGAACTACACTTACTCAGGAGGCAGAGGCAGGTGAATCTCTGTGAGTTCAAGACCAGTCTGGTCTACGGAGTGAGTTCCAGGACAGCCAAGGCTACACTGAGAAACCCTGTCTCAAAAAACAAAAAACAAAAAAAAAAAGACTATCTGTGGTATAAGGGTGAGTATTTAGGATACAGTTAAAAATATGTTGGCTCAGGAAAACGGCAGTAGTAGGTTCTCATCTCAGGTCTGTGACTCCTCTGTGGGTAGTTAACATCACCAGGCATGAATTCTTTCCTATTGAGCAGACCTTAAGTTCAGTTACTTGGGAGTTGGTTACCCCCAAAATAAATATACCACTATTGCACCACCGGAGAGATCTCGACTGGCCAGTCATCACTGTGGTCATTTTTACAGCTTGGTAAGGCTATTGATTGCTTTCTTCCAGTCGCAGCTTTGCACAGCACTTTCTAACATATGAGAACCAGTCCCACAGGTAGGAGGTTTCCAGGTCACTTTTAGGTAGAGTTTTCTAAGTCCTGTGTCTGAAGAGTATAGTGTCTTCAGCAATGGGGTCCGAACTTCATGTTAAGAGAGGCAACCAAAGACAACGACCACATCCTCTATTGTTTGAGGACACTTTTGGACCCCTTGACCAACAACTCACAGGGAGGTTTCCCATGCTTAGCCCTGGAGTCTTTGTAAGATAGTTTATGGCAAAAAAAAAAAAAAAAAGAAAAAAGATAGTTTATGGCTCTTGTAGGGAGCATTATCATGCTGTGTGGCATAGCTGCATTTAAACTAACTTACATGAAAGCATACACACACAAGTAAGCTAAAAATTGTTTTGTTATGGCTTTTTATCCTTAGTGTTAGTTAACTCTCCTTTCCCGTTATTCCTCCCTTTTCCTCTGTATTACCTTCCTTTATCTTCCTGAAAATTAAACCCCTTCCCCATTTTCTCATTTTTCCCTTTAGAGATTATTAAAGAGATATACAATTAGTCAAAATGCAGAGAATAAGTGATCGCAGGGTGCTTAACTCCAACTGATACATCTACAACACAGGCCCTACAGCTAAGGCTTAGCACATCAAAGAAAAGGGGGCAGAAATCCAGGATTTCAGCTGCAAAATAATGTCTTCTAAACATGGCAAATAAGCTAGCTGTACCTGGGAAATCTCAACAATATGTCTACCTAAAGAATTCTCACATAAGGACAACACCAATGTCCATGCCAACATGGATGGGGGAAATTCCATAAGCTCCTATCCTTAGATGAAGAGCTATCGGCAATGAATGGTTGAGAGAGGAAGAATTAGTTTTTCCAGGGATGAGGTCATCATAGTTATCAACTCCCAAGTGGTTGTTCATAACAGATATACATAAGAGCAACACTAAATGGACTCAGTAAATTTTAATTGAACATACACATGTGTGTAAACATATGGATGTAACAATAATAATTAAAGAAAAGGTCATAAAGTGAGAGGGAGTGGAGGGCATGGGAGGAGTTGGAGGAGAGCAAGAAAGGGGTTAAAAAGATGGCATTACATCCTCTACCAAAAATACTCTTGGTTTCTCATTAGGACAAATGTTGGCAGCAAAGAAAACTTACATATGAATACGTATAACTCTTTAAATGTAATTTCATCTCATCTCAAAATCTGATTTTAAAAAAACCTATGTAAATTGGTAGTTGGTTTTAGAGAAATATGTAAAAATTAATATGGAGTAAAATAATTATATTATAGCAACAATCAACATAATACAGGAAACAATGCAACTTGATTCTGTGTCCAGAAGGGTTTGTTTGTAAAGGAACTGTATAAAGAGGAATGAGTGGAAACTATAGAGCCGTAGCAGGTGTGGGCCAAATCCTGAAGCCTGAACAAGACAAAGGTGGAGGGATATGGGCCTGGCAGAGGGATCAACCTGACAACCCGAGTTCTGTCCATAACAGCCAGATGTGATGGTTCCTGTCTGTAATCTCAGCATTTTGAGATGAGAGGGTATGAAAGGCAGAGACAGAGGAATCAATTAAAAGCCTACAAACACACATAGCACAGCAGCGAAACAAGAGAAAGCCTGTGTCAACACAGCAGGAAAAAAATCAACTCCTGAAACTGTCCTATGACCTTCACATATGACTGTGTGTGGCATCTACACACATGGGCATGCATGCACACACAAGTACACACACATGCACACAATCCTTGCTTTAAAATGTTGAGAATTGTCAGCAAAAGTCAATAGGAGAGACGTGCAAGGGCAAATTTATCTCTACAACAGTGACTTTAAGACAAAGGATACAGTCAATTTCAAATACATAAACTGGTGACTTTGTAATATGAGAAGCCAGAGAATAAATACACTCACCCCACCCCTTGTCTGAAATATGAGTTTGAGTTTGCACTGTTTTGTGACACATTGTCAAATGTAACTCTAAAACAGTAAATGGAAGAATTGGTTACTTTTCTATTGCTGTGATAAAAATAAAAAAAGTATGAGAATGTAAACTTATAGAAGGAACATTTGTCTGGGTTTAGGGTTTACAGTTCCAGGGAAGATAAGAGACATATCAGGGAAGCAGCAGGCATGGTGGCTGCAGAGACAAGCTGGGGGCACAGCAAGGAGGATGCAAGGAGCCTGTACTAAGAATGTTGGAAAGTTTTGAAATGCCCAAGTCTGCGCTTAGTAGCTTCTTCTAACAAGGCCATACCTCCTAAACTTTCCCAGACAATGCCAACTGGGGACCAAGTATTCAAACTCTGAGCCTATGGGAGACATTCTCATCTAAATCAGCATACCATTCATACATTCTGAAAGCCGCCTCATCAACATAATGAAATCCCATGTCATTCTGCTCCATCCTATTTGGGCCATGAATCATCCCTTACTTCAGTGTGCCAACCCTATATAAAATACCTTCTCAACAGTAACTTAGTAGCTGTCTTGGTTTTCCGACAGACTGTGGTGGTGTCAGTGTTTGTCTTCAAGTAACCATTGTTTTTTTCAAACGAAAGACCTGAAGCTTGAGAGCAGTGGTGCTGGCAGTTTGGGTCAGATCCAAGGGAAGTCTGTGTGCTTCATTTTAGAGAAAAGCAGACGTTCTCAACTTAGGAAAGATACAAATTATACCAGAAGTTGCTAAGATCTGTGGTGAAGAAGTCTTCTGCTTGTAGAACTGAAGAAATTCATGCCAATTTTGTCATCAGAACTCAAATGACAAGTTCGTAGCACACGTGTGTGCTCAGTGGACACGGAAAGGGGATGAAGCTATGTAGTTCTGTGATGGTTTCCTGTCGGCTTAGCAGCTGCATGTGAATTTACTGATATTTTAATTATTGTCTGTGACCCCCCAACGGCCCCACAGCCAGTGCCTTGGACACTCAGGCTACGGCCTGTGATGCCTTCTGTCCTGCAGCCACAGCCACAGCCAGTGCCTTGGACACTCAGGCTACGGCCTGTGATGCCTTCTGTCCTGCAGCCACAGCCACAGCCAGTGCCTTGGACACTCAGGCTACAGCCTGTGATGCCTTCTGTCCTGCAGTCCCAGCTGTGCCTCAGCCTCGATAGGGGGGTTTAAATTAAGTCTCTATTATTCTATTTATCAATAAGGCTCAGGAATAAAAGGCTGGAGTATACACCTGCTAGCTCAAGGAGGTTGAGTAACAAATAGCTGACAGTATTTTTTGGCCAGAGACACTGCAAGAGACATCTCTTCTGCCTTCCCAGAACCAAAGGAAGCTCAAACTCTTGTTCCCTCCCTTCCCATCCTGGGCATCTTCTCTGTTCAAACTGCTGTCTTCTCTATGATTACTTTCTGTCAGCTAGTCACTAACTTGGCCTGACTCAAGGTTGATTTTATTTAATTAACACAAGTACAAACTTGGGGATCACAGTGTGATTGACTATGCCACAATAGTTATGTGCTGTGTGGCCTCAAACATCTACCGGGGGGTCCTGGACCATATCCCCTTTGGAGAAGTGGGTGGACTACCACCCCCTGGTCTTTTGTTGGGACTGCCACTGGCCAAATGGCAGCAAATGGCAGACTGCATGTTTCAAGCAGATCAGTACTAGGGCAGAAATCAGATTGAACAAGGGGGCAGGTGAGGGCCAGGATGAATAAACAAAAGACAAGACAGCCCCTTCAGATTAGGGATCCACAATGTACAGCTCTCAGTATCTCAAGAGGCTAGGGGTTCTACATTGAGGCAATGTGTAGCACTATGCTCTGTTTGTGCACCTAATGAATCTCCTGGTGTCAACAGTAGTTCACAATGTCTGGTCTACCTTCCCAGAAATCACCTACAAAAGCTAATTAACAGAGCACCCTTGTTAACACATGCAGATTTGGCATTATTAGTCTAATTAAAAGGATTTTAACAGTCTCTCCTCCTCCCTACCAATTCCTGCGTATCCCAGTAAAAATAAATTAAACCCATTAATCAAAGTGGTAAAAATGATAGACGGTGCAGGATATGGCAGAGCTGAGAAGAGACTAACAGCTCTCATTATGTTTAATTTTGTTCCTCAGTAAAGGATAATAAATTCCAGTTGTAACATCATAATAAAATATTTAATTATTCAAGAGTGGGGTAAGGCATGTTATAATTAGCTCCTTATTGTGTAGTTCATTTAGGTAGCAAAAGATACAGTCTAGTAGCCCAGCCAGTCTTAAACCAAAGATTTGAAGTGATATGTCAATCACTTTGTCACCATGGAGAACATCCTCACTATGTGGTGTTGACCTCTGAAATTAGGTACATGGTGACTTGGTTGTGAGGTGCATTCAGTCTTTCTCAAGCCAACAGACCCTGGTTGAGTCCCAGGTACCTGTTAGGCAGAGTCTGGACAATGGAGACCCCAACAGTGAATAAGCAGAATTTGATGCTTAATCTTGCCTTTGTTGGGTGTGTCTCTGGGGTGTTACCAGAGAACAATATGTATGAAAGTATCTGAGCAGAGAGACCTAGCCTGAATGTGAGCATGCCATCCCAGTAGGCTGAGGGGCTGCATGGAATAAAAGCAGCTAAAAGAAAAGTCAGTAAGTTCACATAAGTCCCTTTCTTTCTTTTTTTCATATTCTTTTATTTTTCATTCAAATATTTACACTTCCTCCCCTTCTCCCAGTCCCCTCCCACTCCCCTATTATCCCTCCTCCCTCCCCCTGCTTCCTTAAGAGGGGGCAGGGTACCCTGCCCTGTGGGAAGCCCAAGGCCCTCCCCCCTCCATCCCAGCCTAGGAAGGCCTGCATCCATATAGAGTAGGTTCCCAAAAAGCCAATACATGCAGAAGAGACAGGTCCCAGTGCCATTATCATTGGCTTCTCAGTCAGCCCCCATTGGCAGCCACATTCAGAGATTCTGGTTTGATCACAAGCTCATTCAGTCCCGGTCCAGCTGGATTTGGTGCGCTCCCATTAGATCGGGCACACTGTCTCAGTGGGTGGACCAGCCCCTCACAGTCCCAACTTCCCTGCTCATCCTCTCCCACCTTCTGCTCTTTGACTGGACCTTGGGAGCTCAGTCCATTGCTCTGATGTGGATGTGGGTCTCTGTCTCTATCTCCATCCATCGGACGAAATTTTTATGGTGATGATCAAGATATTCATCAATGTGACTATGGGACAAGGCCAGTTCAGGTACCCTCTCCTCTGCTGCCCAAGTACCTAGCTGGGGACATCCCCGTGGACACCTGGGATCCCCTCTAGAGCCAAGACTCTTGCCAATCCTAAAATGACTCCCTTAATGTAGATATCTTATTCTCTTCTACCCTTCCTCCATCTCCACCCTCCCACTCCCCCAAGCTCTCCCCAGTCCTTCCCTTCTCCCTTCTCCCTCCCCCTCACCCACCCTTACACCCACCCCTACCTCCACCCTTATCCCCACTCCCATGCTTCCAACTTTTGCCCGGTGATCTTGCTTCCCTCCAATTTCCAGGAGGATCTATATATGTTTTTGTTTGGGTTCACCTTGCTATTTGGCTTCTCTGGACTTGTGAGCTATAAGCTTAATGTCCTTTGTTTATAGCTAGGGTCCACTAATGAGTGAGTACATACCATAATCATCTTTTTGGGTTTGGGTTATCTCACTAAGGTTAGTGTTTTCTATTTTCATCCATTTGCATGCAAAATTCAAGATGTCATTGTTTTTTACCACAGAATAGTATTCTAATGTGTATATATTTCACACTTTCTTGATCCATTCTTCCATTGAGGGGCACCTAGGTTGTTTCCAGATTCTGGCTATTACAAATAATGCTGCTATGAACATAGTTGCACAAATGTTTTTGTAGTATGATTGGGCATCTCTTGGGTATATTCCCAAAAGTGGTATTGCTGGATCCTAAGGTAGGTTGATTCCCAATTTCTTGAGAAACCGCCACACTGATTTCCAAAGTGGTTGCACAAGTTTGCATTCCCACCAGCAATGGATGAGTGTTCCCCTTACTCCACATCCTCTCCAGCATAGACTATCATTGGTGTTTTTTGATTTTAGCCATTCTGACAGGTGTAAGATGGTATCTCAAAGTTGTTTTGATTTGTATTTCCCTGATCGCTAAGGAAGTTGAACATGACCTTAAGTATCTTTTGGCCATTCGAACTTCTTCTGTTGAGAATTCTCTGTTCAGATCATTACCCCATTTTTTATTGGGTAATTTAGAATTTTAATGTCTAGTTTCTTGAGTTCTTTTTATATTTTGGAGATCAGACCTTTGTCTGATGTGGGGTGAGTGAAGATCTTATCGCATTCAGTAGGATGCCTTTTTGTCTTAATGACTGTGTCCTTTACTTTACAGAAGCTTCTCAGTTTCAGGAGGTCCCATGTATTCATTGTTGCTCTTATTGTCTGTGCCACTGGGGTTTTGCATAGGAAGTGGTCTCCTGTGCCCATGTTATGCAGGCTACTTCCCACTTTCTCTTCTATCAGGTTAAGTGTGGTCGGATTTATATTGAGGTCTTTAATCCATTTGGACTTGAGTCTTGTGCATGGTGATAGATAAGAATCTATTTTCATTTTCCTACAGGTTGACATCCAGTTATGCCAGCACCATTTGTTAAAGATGTTTTCATTCTTCCATTGTATATGTCTGTATGTCTCTGTGTATGTATGTGTGTGTATGTATCTCTATGTGTGTGTTGTGTCTTAATGTGTCTGCGTGCCAGTGTGTCTGTTCACATGTGTGTATCTGTATGTGTCTTTCTGCATGTGCATATATGTTTATCTGTCTGTGTATGTCTGTCTATGTGTGTCTGTGTCTGTCTGTCTGTCTATGTATATATGTCTGTATGTGTTGGCTGACTTTCTGTCCCTCCCAGTTCCACAACGATTCATTACGAAAGAAATACACAGAGGTCTACATTAATTATAAACTGGTTGGCCTATTAGCTCAGGTTTCTTATTAACTCTTACATCTTAAATTAGCCCCAAATTTTTGTCTGTGTTAGCCACGTTGGTACCTTTTATCAGTGAGGCGTTTTCATCTTGCTTCCTCTGTGTCTGGGTGATGACTGCAGACTGAGCCTTTCCTCTTCCCAGAATTCTCCTCTTCTGGTCATCCTGCCTACACTTCCTGCCTAGCTACTGGTCAATTAGCATTTTATTAAACCAATACAACTGACAAAACTTTACAGGGTACAAAACCATTGTCCCACAGCTTGTATGTATATGCCACATGAGGATGCAAAGAAGAAAGATTTTGATTCCCTGGAGCTGGAGTTACAGGTGATTGTGAACTGCTCAACATGGGTGCTGGGAACTGAACTCTGATCCTCTGAAAGAGAAGAAAGTGCTCTTAGCTACCAAGTCATCTCTCCAACACTGATGTTCCTTATTTTATTGATCCAAAATAAGAACTCACTGATCCACATTTACATTTCCACAGCTATGCAGCTGTGACAGGAACTAGGATTTAAACATCCTAGTTTCTAACTCTTCTCTCCTTTGGCCAGGCTGAGCCCTGGTGCTGCTAACTTTTGGAATTTTATCTTTCAAAATAGTTGAAAGAGAAGATTCTGAATGTTCTCACCACAAATAAGCAAGAGGTGATGATGTGTATGTTAACCATTCTGATTTGACCACTGTGGAATATACATGCATCAAAACATCCCACTGTACATACCTGATGGGTATGTAAACTACTATATGTCAAAAAAATATTGTGTCCCTGAATCTTTGTCATCAGCTGTCTGATCACAGGTTTGTGGACAGCCTGGACAATCTGACAAAATACCAGTCTCAAACAAAAATTAAAACAAAACAAACATCAACAAAGAGTCTCTCAGTTTCTGAAGTTGCCACAGAAAATTTCATGAGATCTTTTTATCTAAATTCCAAACTCATATCTATATAACAGTCAACTTGACTTGGTTGACTTGGTGGTGAGATTTAGTGAAAGCCATGCCTCTTACTTTTCATTGTTGTTCATTATAGTGTTTTTACAGTATAGTTTATTGGGAGAACCATTGGCTTGGTGCATATAAAGTATGAAAGATGATGACTTTTAGCTTGCACAAAGACTTATGATACTCAAACAATATAATGAAGATGAAAATATCCGTAAGTTCCCAAAGTTTCCTTATAGCCCATTGTAAACAACATTATATACCAAACAGAGCTTTTCATTTCAAATTCTTAATGTGTCTCCCTATCTTAGATATCCCTGTTACTGTAAATGTATTGGTCAGTCACTGACCTCTTGGTAAACTCAGTATCTTGCTCCTCTATAAATGCTATCTGTCAGCTCTGAATCTTCCCACTTCTCTTAATATTTGGCCACATCCCTAGGAGGTGCTATGGTTGTGTTACCCTTGCTGAATAGTATCCACTATAGATATAGTATGTACGCTGACATGTTAAAATACAAATCTGCACCAGGGAGTGGTGGCACACGCCTTTAATCCCAGTGCTTGGGAGACAGAGGCAGGTGGATCTCTATGAGTTCAAGACCAGCCTAGTGTATGGAGTGAGTTCCAGGACAAATAGAAACCTTGTCTCTAAAAATCAAAGCAAAACAAATTAACAAATCTGCCCTAGGTGATTTTCTCATCAACTTTATACAAATTAGAATTATCCAGGAAGAGAATCCTTATTGAGAAACATACCTCTATTGGATTGTCTGTAGACAAGTCTGTAGAGCATATTTTTATTAATAATTGATGAGAAAGGGCCCAGCCCACTGCAAGTAGTGCCAATCCTAGATAGATGATCCTGGTTAGCAAAAAAAAAGCAGTTTGAGCAAGCCATGGAGAGCAAGAGAGTAAGCATTGTTTCTCCATGGTCCCTACTTTAGTTCCTGCCTGGATGTTCCTGAAGTTCTGGTTCTGACTTCCCTTCATGATGATAAGCTGTAAAATGAAGTAAATTCTTTCCTCTCCAAGTTGCTTTTGATTATTGTGTTTTAGCACAACAATATTAAGCAAACTAAGCAAAAATCCAATTGAGCCTCCTGATGGCTTTCCTTGGAATACAATACACACTCTTCATCATGCCTTAAATGGTTGGCTGTGGCATTGCCACCAGCCCATGAGGCATCTTCCTTCTACTTTTCCCTCTACTTTCCATCTCATCCCCATCTGCCATGCTGAGCATGCCTCTGCACCAGCCCTTCCCTCTACATGGGACTGATGTGGGAGTCCCCTCTGTGTGTTGCTTGTATTGGTTAATGAATAAAGAAAACTGTTTGGCCTGATAGGGCAGAACTTAGGTAGGTGGAGAAGATAGAACTGAAATCAGGGAGGAAGAAAGCAGAGTCAGAGAGCCGCCATGGAGCTGCCAGAGTCAGACATGCTGAATCTTTCCTGGTAAGCCACTGCCACATGGCAATATACAGATTAATAAAAATGGGTTAAATCAAGATGTGAGAGTTAGCCAATAAGAGGCTAGAGCTAATGGGCCAATCAGTAATTTAATTAATAAAGTTTCTGTGTGGTTATTTCTGGGCTAAGCAATCCAGGCATCTGGGACAAACAAGCGAGCCCTCTTCCTTACAACACTGGACACTCATTTTCTACCTTTACCTGGCTTGTTCCTTGTTGTTCATTCTCAGTTCAAGAATCATATCTGGAATAGGCCCCCCAGATCTCTCCACTTCTGCTCCCGCTCCCACCACCATCCTCCTGCTCCAGGCTGTCACAGCGTCTCTACTGCTCCCACCACCATCCTCCTGCTCCAGGCTGTCACAGCGTCTCTACTGCTCCCACCACCATCCTCCTGCTCCAGGCTGTCACAGCGTCTCTACTGCTCCCACCACCATCCTCTGCTCTAGGCTGTCACAGCATCTTTACTGCTCCCACCACCATCCTCTGCTCCAGGCTGTCACAGCATCTCTACTGCTCTCACCACCTTCCTCCTGCTCCAGGCTGTCACAGCATCTCTACTGCTCCCACCACCATCCTCCTGCTCCAGGCTGTCACAGCATCTCTACTGCTTCTTCTCTGCTGTTCTTATGAAATGGGAACTCTTGGGGAACTCTTGTCTACTCTGTCCTTCTGTACACAGAATGCTCTAGAAGTTTTCACACATTATCTCATCTTATCTGTACAATATTCCTATGGGGAAAAGACTGTTACAACTACTATTTTAAGTTACAGAAGCAGTGGCTCAGAGAATTTAAATAATTTCTCAAGCTCATATAGCTATAACATAGTGACCCAATACTACCTAGTTTTTTTTTTTTGTCAACTTGACACAGTCTAGAGTCATCTGGGAAGAGGAGCCTATGGGGAATTATCTTAATTAGTGAGTAATGTAGGAGGGCTTGGCCCATTGTGTGTGATGCCAACCCTGGTTTGGGATGTATAAAAAAGAAAGAGGAGCAAACCATGAAAAACAAGCTAGTAAGCAGCACTTCTACATGGCCTCTGCATCAGTTCCTGCCTTGGCTTCCCTGGATGATGGACTACAAATTGTAAGATGAAATCAACCGTTTGCTCCTCAGATTGCTTCTGGTAATGGTGTTCCATCACAGCAATACAACTTTAACTAAAATAGACCTCCAAAAAATGTCACTTTAACCTGCATGCACATTGTCTAAGCAAATTAATTACTTTCTGACTCTTCTATTACACAATATTCCTGATATCTGAATTCAAATAATAATTATTTGGAAGCTATGTTAATTAAATCACTCCTTGGCCTATTAGTTTATGCACATTTCTAGATAACTCTTACATCTTGAATTAAATCATTTCTGTTCATCTGTATATCACCACGTGGCTGTGGCTTACCAGCAAGTTTCTAGTACGTCTGTCCCTGGTAAGGGCTACATGGCTTCTCCTGACTCCTCCTTCTTTCTCTCAGCATTCAGTTTAGTTTTCCCCACCTAGCTCTACTCTGCCCTATCATAGGTCAAGCCAGTTTCTTTATTCATTAATCAATAAAAACAACACATATACAGAAAAACTTCCCACACCACTAGAGTTTTGGAAGTTGCTTACAATGAACTTCCTATTAATTTAGGAAATATTATATCCTTCTAGAGTCTTTGATAGAGTGAAGAGTAGTTATAATTATAGTTTTCCTTAGTTATGATAAAAGATAAAGTAGATCTAAATATTGTAACTATAATTTTTGCTTGATAACTGTTTTTGTTATATGTAATTTTACTATGTTAAAGTTAAAACCTTCCTCTTTTACCGCTGAATAGTACTCTAAATGTGTAAATGTGCCAAATTTTCTTTATCTTCAGTTGAGGGGCAACTAGGTTGTTTCCAGGTTCTGGCTATTACAAATAATGCTGCTATGAACAGTTTAACAAATGCCTTTGTAGTACAATTGAGCATCTTTTGGGTATATGCCCAAGAGTGGTATTGATGGATTCTGAGGTAGGTTGATTCCCAATTATCTGAGAAACCACCATACTGATTTATAAAGTGGTTGTACAAGTTTGCATTCCCACCAGCAATGGATGAGTGTTCCCCTTACTCCACATCCTCTCCAGCATAAGCTATCATTGGTGTTTTTTATCTTAGCCTTTATGACAGGTGTAAGATGGTATATTTGAGTTGTTTTGATTTGATTTCCCTGATCGCTAAGGATGTTGAACATTTCCTTAAGTATCTTTTGGCCATTTGATTCTTCTGTTGACAATTCTCTGTTTAGTTCTCTACCTCAATTTTCAATTGGATTATTTAGAATTTTGATGTCTAATTTCTTGAGTTCTTTATATATTTTGGAGGTCAGTCCTTTGTCTGTTGTGGATTGGTTAAGATTTTTTCCCATTCAGTAGGTTGCCTTTTTGTCTTATTGACTGTGTCCTTTGCTTTACAGAAGCTTCTCAGTTTCAGGAGGTCCCATTTACTTATTGTTGCTCTCAGTGTCTGTGATACTGGGGTTATAGTTATCCTGAATTTTGCTTGCAAATTGATGGAATTAGAAAACACTATCCTGAATGAGGTAACCCTGACCCCAAAAGATGAATATGGTATGCACTCACTCATAAGTCAATACTAGCTTATAAACAAAGGATATTGAGCCTATAGTTCATGGTCCTAGAGAAGCTAAGTAATAAGGTGAAACCTAAGAAAAACATTTATAGATCCACCTGGAAAGTGGAAACAGACAAGATTTCCTGACAAAATTGGGAGTATGGGGGTGGGGGGATAAGGTTGGGTGGAAAGGGAAGAGGAGAGGAGAAGGGGAGGGGTAAGGAGAACTTGAGGGAATGAGATAGTCTAGAAGGAGGAAGGACAGAGATGAGAATAAGGAAAGAGATATTGTGATTGAGGGAGCCATTATGGGGCTAGCAAGAAACCTGTATCTAGAGAAATTTCCAGGAATCCACAAGGATGACCCTAGCTAAGACCCTAAGCAATAGAGGACAGGGGGCCCAATCTTGACTTACCCTGCAGTCAGACTGATGAATATCTTAAATATCACCATAGAACCTAGCTAGTGATGGAAACAGAGGCAAAGACCTGCATCAGAGCACTGGACTAAACTCCCAAAGTCCAGTTGAAGAGTGGGAGGAATGAGAATATGAGCAAAGGGGTCAAGACCATGATGGGTACACCCACTGAAACAGTCAACCTGAGCTAATGGGAGCTCACCAACTCCAGCTGGACTGGGAAGGAAAAAACATAGGACCAAACTAGTCCATCTGAATGTGGTTGGCAGTTGTATGGCTGGGGCAGACTGGGGAGCCACTGGCAGTGGCACCAGGATTTATCCCTACTTCATGTACTGGCTTTTTGGGAACCTATTCTCTTTGGATGATACCTTGCTCAGCTTATATATAGTAGGGAGGGCCTTGGACCTTTCCCAAAGCAATGTGACTTACCCTCTCTTAATATTGGATGGGGTGGGGTGAGAGGATATGTGGAGGGAATGGGAGGAGGCGAAGGAGGCGAAGGACAGACAACACACACATATAGACACATACAAACAGACACACAGACACACATACATACAAACACACATATACACTGACACACAAACACACACTTAAATAAAAAAATAAACCTTAAAAATTTTGACTGTATTGACTGCTGAGAGGATAAAATGGGTGAATTGTAGATGTGTCTGGAAAAGTTATACATGATCTACAAAGTGTAGTGTTGTATGATTCAGTGGGAATGATTCAGGATGTGGTGGTTTGGAGAAAGCATTTGGTCAGAACAGACTACAAGAAAAAAATATAAGTAACACACTGTGACAAGAACAGAGAACAAAATCTTGTCTTTTCTTTATGTTCAGCACCCAACACTTCTCTCCTCTGAGATCTTGAGGTCTTCTGTGCATTGAAATGCTTCCAAAATCACTGTCCACCAAGCACCCTGATCTTGTAGCCTTCAAAGCACCACTAAATTATTATTATGAGAATATTGCGGTGGAGGTGGGCCCGTTGATATTCTAAATGGCCCATGCATGTGCTTTCTCTTCTTAAAAAGCCTCTCTGCAGGATTTATAACCTTATTTAGATGCGTCTATAAATAAATATACGTGATAGTACTGGGTTTCAGAGTTACACACCAACAGCCAGTCATTTAAAGACTCATTAATCACTGGCCTAAATCCCAGAGTGCCCAGCCATCCAAATTAATGCCTGATCTCTTGCATGGAGTCAAGAAGTAGACTGTCAAGCCAGCCATGCTGCTCTTTGCCATATAGAAATGAGAATGGTATTTAAATTTGAATGCACACATGTAAGCTTAACTGAATCAAGAATGAATTATATGTCACAGGAAGAGTCTAACGTGAAGAGATAGGAGTGAACTTAAATGCATTGTTTAATCAGCAGTATCACAAAATTTTTAGCAACAATATCAAATTATAGTCACACTTAAGTTGCACACATGGCCCACCTCCAATGTTATCTTACTCCTTTAAAGAGTGATCAATTCCAATGATATATGGAAAACTGACTTTATTGACAAACTAAGAGGTGAGATGTTAGACTAAACATTACCAGCGCTGGATGGTTGGCTTAAAGAAATCAAAGGGATAATTGAATGCAAGCAATTTTCTTTTTTATTACTATTTTATTGCTTTAAAAAATACCAATCCAAATTCCCACTCCCTTCCCTCCTCCCACTCCCTCCCCACACTCTCCCACTCCTCCCCCCTCCAATCCTAAGAAAGGACAAGGCACGCTCCCCTGTGGCAAGTCCAAGGCCCTCCCTACTACATCTAGGTTGAGCATGGTGTACATCCAAAGAGAATCAGATCCCAAAAAGCCAATACATGCAGTAGAGACAAATCCCAGTGTCACTGTCATTGGTCCCTCAGTCTGCCCCAGCTGTCAACAACATTCAGAGTGACTAGTTTGATTCCATGCTCGTTCACTCCCAGTCCATTTGGAGTTGGTGAGCTCCCATTAGCTCAGGCAAACTGTCTCAGTGGGTGAACCCCTCATGGTCTTGACCTCCACTATCCTGAGTGAGGTAATCCAGACTCAAAAAAAATGAATATGGTATGTACTCACCCATAAGTGGATACTAGCCATAAACAAAGGACATTGAGCCCATAGTTTATGATCCTAGAGAAGCTAAGTAATAAAGTGAACCCAAAGAAAAACAAATATAGACCCACCTGGGAATTGGAAACAGACAAGATCACCTGACAAAATTGGGGGCATGGGTGTGGGGAGGCGGGTAGAAGGAAGGGGAGAAGGGAAGGGTTGAGGAGAACTTGAGGGAATGGGGTAGTCAAGATGGAGGAAGGACAGATATGAGATCAAGGAAAGAGATATCTTGAATGAGGGAGCCATTATGGGGTAAGCAAGAAACCTGGCCCTAGAAAAATTCCCAGGAATCCACAAGGATGATCCCAGCTAAAACCCTAAGCCATAGAGGAGAGGGTGCCTGAACTGACCTTACCCTGTAGCCAAACTGATGATTATCTTAAATATCACCATAGAACCTTCTTCCAACAACAGATGGAAACAGAGACAGAGACCCACATCGGAGCACTGGACTGAGCTCCCAAGGTCCAGTTGAAGAGTGGAAGGAGTGAGTATATGAGCAAGGAGGTCAAAACAATTTTCAACTAACATGCAAACTACATAATCCATTGATGCTACTCTAAAAAGCTCATCCACTTGGTTCTTGCCGTTACCTGTTATTTACTTACTTATTCTTGCATATTTGTGT
This sequence comes from Ondatra zibethicus, assembly GCA_004026605.1. Taxonomy (NCBI): domain Eukaryota; kingdom Metazoa; phylum Chordata; class Mammalia; order Rodentia; family Cricetidae; genus Ondatra; species Ondatra zibethicus. Next base: position 22,556 of record PVIU01018352.1, read on the forward strand.
ATTTTGGGGGTGCATATGTGTTAAGGTGCACATGTGTATGCCAGAAGAGGACAATCTCTGGTGTCATTTCTCAGGTGCCATCTACCTTGTGTTTTGAGACAGAGTCTCTTAGTGACTGTCTTAGCAAGTAGGTTCAAATAACCAAAAAGTCTCAGGGATCCTCCATCTTTCCTCTCCCTCTGCAGTACTGAGATAACAAGTGTGTACCACTATACTTTGCTATTTTAAAAAAAAAAAAAACAACCACGGGGCCTTGCCTAACAGTGGTAGTGCACACTTTTAATCCCAGTACTCAGGAGGCAGAAGTAGGCAGATAGCAGATCTCTGTGCATTTGAAGCCAGCCTGGTCTACAGAGTGAGTTCCAGGACAGGCTCCAAAGATACACAGAGAAACCCTGTCTTAAAAACAGAACAAAAAAAACAAAACAAAACAAAAAACCATGGGGTCTGATGATCTATTTCAGATCCTCATGCTTGCAAGGCAAGCACTGTGATGACTGGGCTGTCTTCTTAGCCTCCTCCACACACATTTGTACGGGAAATGCTCAGTGAGCTGATGGGACTATAGTAATAATGACTACAGTCGTGTAGGGATCAGTTTCATAATCCTAGGAATATATGAAACAGCTAAAAGAGGGGGTTTTGAACAAATATTGGGGGTTCTCTGAGGCTAAAATAGAACTCATTTTCATGGTGGTTTAAGGTTTTTAAGTGCCCTAATTAAGGAGTTTCCTGAATAATTAAGTGGTTTTCTAAGCTGGTCTTGATTTCTTTAGAATACTATTCCTATGGGTGTAATGAATGGTCATTTGCAAAATGAGGATGTCTTGTAATAGCAATAGTCTTATCACACTGACATACCACTCTGTGGCTTTGTAAAGCAGAGCCATGAATTTATCCTGCAGATTGTTTAATTATTAATCTTTCTAGCACAGTGTAAGCAAAGAAGATAATAGAAACTCTAGATTATAGGAAATTTGTAGCTCCTGCCATATGTTGAACTGAAGCACAGCTGGACTCTACCCTATGGTTTAATAATTTAATTTTCTCATCTAGAACCGCTTAGGACAGCTTTTAGGTGGCAAAGGGGGAAAGTCCTTCTTTATCCTTAGAAGATACAGGGATATTTAAAATTAGAGAGATTTGCAAATAATTATCTTTTAGACAGAATCTTACTCTGTAGGCTTAGCTTGCCTGAAACTCACCTAATAAACTAGGCTGGCCTTTAACTCAGAGATTTGCCTGGTTCTGCCTCCTGAATTCCAGGATGAAAGGCATGCACCATCATGCCCAATCTTACAGGTAATTCTCATTATTCTTTTAAGTTCAAATTTACTTTATTAGATAATAACATGTCCATGCTGAAAGTGCACAAAGAAAGGAAGGTAAATATGAGCAGGAACATTTATGGTTCCATGCCTGCTTTGTTATATTCAACTGGTTATCAAGGACTTTCATATCCAATATACTAATTCTTCGTACTTTCATAAATAATGCCCTAAACCAGAAGTGTATTAGTCATGATTTTCTAAAGGAAGAGAACTGACAGAATAAACATATGTATTTATGTGGCTATATACATTCATATATATATTATTTATTAGGTTGGCTTACAGGAGGCAGTCCAACAATGGCTGTTTTACACCAGAGAGCCTGAGACTCTTGCAAATCTGCTAGTTGCTCAGCCCCCGCACCTAGATATCTCATTTCTTCCTGTCTAGAAAATAAGGACCAGAGGATTACTAGCAAGCGGCTGATCTTCTGTCTATGTTAAAAGTCCAAAGAAGTTGGTTCTAACACTGGTGGAGGAATGCAGCATCAGGATAGATGAACTTGCCAGTCAGAGTGAGGGCAAGCAGGCAAAAAGCAAAGTGTTCTTCTTCCATGTCTTTTTAACAGGACTGCCACTATAAGGTGCAGCTCACATTTAGAGAGAGCCGTCCTATTTCAAATAATCAGATCAAGAAAAAAATCTCTCACAGGAGTGAGTGACCAGTGACCTGTGTTTTAATTCATTCCAGATTTGGTCAAACTGAAAACCAAGATTCGCTGTCACAGTAGGAATCAAAGCATAGCAAGGTGTGATGAAGAGTGTATTGCCAAGGAAAACCCAATGGCTATGTCTTGCCGTCCTGGGCTAGCATCTGGAATAGTAACATATGGGCAGCATCTAAGCCTCAGAACAAACTGGGGTAGAGGTTTCTCTTCCTTGCTTGTCTCCCTCCCTGCATTTGTTCCTATTATTTGTTGGCAACTCCTGCCCTTCAGAACCAGAGATTGAATCTAGGGCAGCTTATCACTTCCCAGGCTTGGGCAAATGGAATTTTACATGGATGTTCTTCTGTGTTGGAATTATTTTACCAAATGGGCTCTGTATTCAATCAAAAGGAAAGGAGGAAGGGAAGGAGGAATGAAGAAATGAAAGGGATGGGGGTGGAAGGGAAGGGGTGGGGGAGAATTATAGTCTTCACAGTCCTATCAGACGTCTTCAGGGTGGTGGTACGGTGGTAGACTACACAGTTCTTTAGAATTGGAGCCCAGACAAGGACTTGGGTTTTTGTCTGCATTTCCAAGGATCTTTCTGTTGCATAGTTGTGTAATTATATTCCTATGAAAGATTAAAGAACTATATTATAAAGTATGTAGGAAGGCTGCTTGGGAGACGATTTGAATACTTTGTATTCAGTCCTGCCGCTCATGTGTGGCTGCGCTCCTGTATAAATCAGGGCAGCATATATTTGAGACACTTAGACATACTGAGCAATTTTAAATGATCTTCAGAGAGCAAAACCATTTGGACCATATTTTCAGTCCAACAGTTTTGCACTGGAATGTTTTGTGCTAGTTAGATAATGTCCTTAAAGGCAAAGGGCAGATATGTGTGAGTCATACCCCCAAGGAGATAGCTTGTTCCGCAGAAGGTTAAAAGAAAAGAGAAAGGAAGAAAAGAGGAAAAGAAAAACAAACTCAGAACAGCTGAGTTCAGAGTTCTGGATACTGATGCAATCAATTTAGAGTTCACACCACTTTCCTGCAGAAGGCGGCGGGTAAAGCATCAACTAAGCCACCATCTATTGAATAAGATGTCCCACTGAGGGGGAAATTAAATGTCTCCTGTCACACACCTCCTGGGTTGACTCTGATTTACCTATTAAATATAAAACTTTCCCTCTCCAAGTAATAGTTTTGCAAGCAATAAACTATTGGCAAGTTTTCATTCCTCTCACAGTCTTAGACTTTTCCTTTCCGTGAGTGCACAGCTCTGCTCATGTCCTGTCCTGCTGAAGGTGTGACCGAGGCAGGGCGTCTGCTGATTCTTTGATAAGAACATACAGAGTTCTATGACTTTCTATCCTTGGTCGAGACAACAAAGGATGCCTTTCATAGCTGAATGAGCTGCTGGACTGGGAAGACGGACGGGGGCGCACGCATTCTGGTCTATTTCAGATTTACATTTTAATGGCCTTTTAGCAATTAAGGAGTATCAAGTCTTGTTTTCTCCCTCCACCCACCCCACTGTCCCCAGCCTGTCATCCAGAGATGAGAAAAGTGCTTTGCAAACCTGGTGGACACAGCACCTGAGACTCCTGGACTCCTTAAAAGGTAATTTTTACCTTGTTCATCATCAGTACATTTTCTTAACAGCACATGGTATAACACCATCAACTATGACAATATTAGAATCATAACATTTAGCTCTAGAATATTTTTTATCATGAACTGCAGCTCTGGCCCCTCTATCAAAATATATTTCATATAAAATAATTCAAAAGATCTAAGTAAGATAAGTTTTAGGGTGAATGTTTCCCTCAGTGAACACTAGAAATTAGACAGTGGTTGTAAAGATGTACCTTATTATACTCCCATAGAGGGAGTCTGTGGGCAGTTTCTATCAGCTTCTTTGTGATCGGGTGGGGCGGGGGTTATGTCCCAATCGATGGAAAGCAGGGGCTTGTGTAATCGGTACAGAGGGGGAGCTGAACATTTTCTGTTCCCACTGTGAGCTGTCTATCATGAATCGACATTGGAATGAGGTCACCCTAAGACTCCACCACATCAATTCCAACCAATCACATCAGTCAACACACTCATTAAGCTCCCACTGGGCTGTTGAAGTCTGAGAAAGTGTCTTTAATCTGCATCTCTAACAGGTCAGCATCTCTTCTGGGGCTTAGTGCTCTCTTCTGTAAAATGGATGTCTTGCTTTGACTAGAAAACATTCAATGGCTTCTGAATGTTCTATATATTCTTGCCTTCTTATTAAAAATCATTTTATTATTGTAAAACACTTACAAATCACAGAAAATGAAAACAGAACATTATGAATCACTCATAACTTCCACATTTGAAAGCTTATTAATAGTCAAAGCAATATTCTTTTTGACTTTTTCTTCCATATTTATGTATAAATAATTATATCTGTATACATATACATATATACATGTATATATATGTATGTATGTATATGTTTGATAGGAGCATGTACTTCAAAAGTATAATATCTATTTTATGTAATAACCATACCCATGTTGCTATATTGGAAAGTTTAAATCTACATAATTCTTAGCTGTAGTAAATTCTCTTGTTTTATATACTATAATGTATTTAGTTAGTCCTTTATTGGTAAACAGTTTCCAATCATTGACTAAAAGACATTCATTTACATAACTTTCCCTACCTAAGCAGAACTTTTACCCATGGGTAAATCAATATGTTAAAGCATAGGAATACTTCTAAGTATTTTATATTTTTATTATGGATGCACGTTCTGAGAAGAATGTCAGGGAAATGGGATAGTTCATTGCCCTGGAACTCTCAAGATTTACCAACAGAGCCTAGCTACTATGGAAAATAAATTTAAATAATGTTTGTGTTGGATATCTTACAACCTTGTGTAACGTGTTAGCCCTGACTTTTGAGGTTTTGTCATCAATTCCATTCCTTGTATTTCAGTAAGTATCAGATGCTGTACAATAACCCATCTTGGCAGTACCTCTGCTCTGATTCTTTAAGTGATGAGGCACAGACAGGAAATGTCCTCAGAGTTTCCCAAATCCCCAGTTTTTACTCAGCATAAGCAGATCTACTATAAATCCTAAATTGGCTGAATTAGCCCTATGATAAATTATCAACACCATTCAGTTTTGATATTATCCTTCATTTCTTCTTTATTACTTTAACTTAAGATTGGAAAAAAAAGTCAAAAGTCAGTTAATGGTAAGTACCACGAAGGAAACAGAACCTTGTAGGAGAAGAGAGTGTTTCATAATTGGGTCTCTTAGAAGTGTGGTTAGTGTAGGAAAAGTTTCCTGGAAGAAATAGTTTGAAGCAGATATGGGGTTAAAAGAGAGAACCAAGTCATGAAAATGTCAGGTAAAGAACATCCAGACAGTGGAAAGAGATCATGAAAATCCCCTAAGTTAGAGGTATTTCTGACATTTTGGGAAACAGCAGAAAACCAGTATGGCTGAAGCAGAATAAGCAATAGAAGTGGTAGCTTGATATGAGATCTTAAATATGGAGACATCAAGTAAAGATGCCAGCTAAACAGCTACACATGGGCATGTACCTTTTAGAGGGAGCTTGGAATATGCTGCAGTAAATCTGAGTGTCATGTATATACAGATGTACTACTCAAGAAATTATTGTAGGTTACAGCTGAAAATGAGTCAAATATGAATATGCATCCATATATGTGATGTGTATAAATATAAGGAATTGGTGTTTGCTTCTATCCAGGTCCTGGTAGAAGCAGGTACCAAGATGAGATTAAACATAAGCATTAGTTATTTTTCTGTTGCTATGATAAAATATCATGATCAAAGCAAATTAAGGAAGAAAGAGTTTATTTGAGCTTACAGTTCAAGGGTTTAAGAGTTCAACATGGTAGCAGGATCAAGATGGATGGATAGATGGGTGGGTGGATGAGTGGATGGGTGAATGGACAGGTGGACGGATTGGTAGATGGATGGATGGATGGATGGATGGATGGATGGATGGATGGATGGATGGATGGGTTGATGGATGGGTGAGTGGATAGGTGGGTGTATGAATGAGTGAATAGATGGGTGGATGATGGATGGATGATTGGATGGATGGATGGATGATGGATGGATGGATGGATAGGTGGGTGTATGAAAGAGTGAATAGATAGGTGGATGGATGGATAAATGGATGGATGGATGGATGGATGGATGGATGGATGGATAGGTGGGTGGGTAGATGAGTGAATGGGTGGGTGGATGGATGATGCATGGATGGATGGATGGATCAGTGGGTGGGTGAATGAATGTATGGATGGGTGGATGGATGGGTGGAGTGATGGGTGGATGGATAGGTGGGTGGACATGTGGATGGATGGATAGTGTTAAGATCAGGAAAGTCTTTTTATTCCATGTAGAAGACAAGTATTGCCCAGCCAGTCCATAAGCAAAGAAAAATTGCATCCATTTCTATTTCTACTGTTGGGTAAAATGGTCCTTCTTTTTCCACATCCTTGTAACACTTATTTTTGTTTTCTTGATGTTGATCATTCAGATTAGGTTGAAATGTGTCTCAGTGTAGTTTTGCTGAACATTTACCCTGATGACTGAGGGTGTCAAAGAATTTTCCCCTTATATTTATGGGTATTTATACTTCTTTTGGGAACTGTCTATTTAATTCATTTACCTATTTCATGAAGAATATATGCTTGGTAGAAAACATCTATTTGAACTAATAATAATAATATTGGGGGCTGGAGAAATGGCTGATAAGGTAAGACCACAAACTGCCCTCGCCGAAGACCTAAGTTTGGTTTCTACCATATAATGGACAACTCTCAACCACCTTTACCTCCCTGATGCCCACTTCTGCCTATATCACTTATGTGCACATACCTTCATTGGCATAATTAAAAACATAAATTTTTAAAATTGAAATAATATTTTAAAATAAGTGTTCCATTAAAGTTTCTGGATTTCCAAGAAGAGAGAAATTAGTGAGCACACTGGAGCTTTCTCCTAGGAGTAAGACACCCTGACAAAGAATGGCAGTGTCTCCCTGACAGAGCAGCTGTGCACCTGCTGCTGAAGAGATGCTCAGCCTGGCGAACACTATCTGCTCTGCTCAGCTTCTCTGGGGGACAGCCATCTAATTTCTAAGAAGAGACCATCAATCATTATCCATGGGTCAAAATTTCCAGCTAGGCTGGAGGAAACATTTTGATTAATGCCTGCATGGTGACCTGGGTGATGCCAAAGGCTGAAACTTGTGATGAGAATGAGGTAAGGAATAATTGTTTTTAATAGCCTTGGTAACTTCCCTTCTAGTACTTATCATAAATTCTAAATTTATTACACACTAGTAAAACCTGATCTAGATATGTCCTTTTGCTTGAGGCCCTGTCTTCTAAGAACCACAGTGGAAGAAAAGAATATTTGAACCCCTGATACATAGTACGGTTTGAATTTATGTAGTTGGGGTTTTTTATGAGAATTCAAATAAAGCTCATTTCATTTGCCTTGAATAATATAGAAAGCGAGGATCTATATCAAATTTCAATAGAATTTGAGTATTAAATAGATCTTTGTCTAAACGGCCCCAGATCATAGTGGTACACACAAGAAGATAAGTTAGGAATCTTGATGGAAATCTTGATGAAAGCCAGGAAGAATCACAAGAGCTGTAGAAGTTCCCTGGACCAACGTGAGTAGAGTAACGATTCTCTCAGGCAGCAGCAGGGCAAACCCTCGAGTATATGAGTGTAAGCAGAGCAAACATGAATCCTAACCTACCTGTGTTGCTGCGCAAGAATAGCTGATGTAGGGCTGGACGGTGCATGCACAAGGAACTGACTTTGATCCCCAGAGCACACAGAAAAGTTAGAGTTGGTAGCATTCCATTACAACCTGAGCACTGGGGAGGGCAAAACCAGGAGAATCCTTGGGGCTTGCTGTTCATCCAGGCTAGCTGAATTGGCGAGCTCTAACTTCAGGGAAGAGACCTTGTTTCAAAAACAACGTAGAAAGAAACTGAGAAAGATATCTGACACTGACCTCAGCCTCCACATGCTTGAGCACAAATGCCTACCCCCCCCCACATATACACACACATGTACATTCATGAACATGAGGGACAGTGTAAGAACTGTGCCACAATTCAGTGAGAAGGACCCTTCCCTCAGTGATATTTGCTCCCCAAACTAGTCTAACCTGGTGGAAACCAGCAGAAAATATAAACTGGGGGAATTTTCTCCAAATCTGAGCTGTCAAGACCAGGGAAGAACTAAGACACTGTCACAGAGGAGCCTAGGGAAATGTGATAGCTAGATGCAAAGTGTGCCTGGACTGTATCCTGCACAGAAGGGGGAATAGAGGAAGCTACAGAAATACAAGTAAAGTTGGGGCTTGTTAGATAGCAATGCGCCTGCATAGGTTTCCTATCCTGACAAGTATTCCTTAGCAGTAGTAGATTAGAGCAATTGGGAAGTTTGGTGAAGTATACATGGGACTCTCTCCACTGCTTTCTTTTTTTTTAATTTTTCAGTGATTCACAAACTATTCTGAAGTTGTCAGGCTTAGATAGATCCGGTATGCAGTCAGGAGCTGTCATCCCACTGAACCCTCTGCAGATGAACTCTCAGTCATTAGTGGGGGTACCCTGAATCCTCACCATGTGCCAAAACACTTGGTTTGTTGGCTTTTATATATGAGGGTTTTTTAACTAATATGCAGTGTCTACACACACACACATTTGTTGAAGTCATAACTGTTATCCTGTGTAGGAATACTGTTTGGGACACCTTAGGGGGAGACACCAGGATCTTGTGCAGGTTAGGCAAGTAAACTCCACTTATAATGCCTGCATTTCAGATTCTTAAACATACAAAACAGTCATGCTCTGAAGTCCCTGGGTTTATCTGTAAGAAACATCTCTGAAGAAGGACATGGTCCCCAGTGCTCATGGAAGCATGAGCATCTATCTACTTCTCCATCTAAGAGGAAAAATTCCTCTCTTTTCTCCCCATTTCTGGGTATTTACAGAGTCCATAGTCTCATCAGCTCAAGCTTTTACCAAAAAGGGGAGGGGGCAGAGTTACCTCCTTCCATTTTCTTACTAGGACATTCAAAATTTCTTAGCACAAAACAATAGAAAGGTTGTTTGCTTGCTTAGAAAAAGTGCAGGATAAATTGCTTCAGAGAAAAGCAGGAACCTACACAGAAATAGTCCTGTGTGTGTGCAATTACAAACCACTTAACATAGTAACCCCAGTAACAGAATAAGGACCAATGCATAGTGGGAATTCTCCACGCCCTGCACACAATGCTCATCTCAAACTTTCATGTGAAAGAAACAGGTGCATAGGCTGCCTTTTTTTAAAGTTCTGGGTACTTAATTTCCTAAGTCTATAGTAACCAACATCTTTCCACTGGATGACAAGCTTGGAGTCTCCCTGCTGCTCCTACCTTGCCCTTTGCCAAGGCAAGAGACATAATGAGATCATTCAGGGTGTCAGGAAGCCTTCGTGCCAGGCAGAGAAAACACCCAGGAGAGCTGGAAAACAGAGAGGAGCATTTTGATGGTAGAGGAGGCAGAAGTGCAGAGGGGAAATTAAGGAGAAGAGGCTCTGACAAGAGACAGAGACTGGTTGATTTGGAGAGTCAGCAACAGAGCAGGAAATGAGGGGAGCATGTGGGGTGTGTGTGCAAGACCCAGGACAGAGGTGCAAGCCATGTTCACAGGTGGCATATGAAGAAATGAATTTGAAATTCCCCAAACCCCAAATACTTCCAGTGTGTAAAGGTCAATGGAAAAGTGAATCAATGCCAACGAAGTCTTAGCTCTTAGCTGTTGAGAGAGAGAGAGAGAGAGAGAGAGAGAGAGAGAGAGAGAGAGAGAGAGAAAGAGTGAGAGAGAGAGAGAGAGAGAGAGAGAGAGAGAGAGTGTGTGTGTGTTTTGGAGGTGGAAGATGTGAACAGAGTATCTCTCTGCCAGCATGGGGCCTTGAGTTCAGATGCCTAGTACCCACATAAATGCCAGACAGGCATGGCAGCCAAACTGTAATCCCAGCACTTGGGAACTGGAGGTGGGAAATACCCACAGAAGCTGTCTTAAACTTGCCAGAACTGGCGAGCTCCAGGGGTTCAAGTGAGAGACCCTAACTATGTAAAGTGGAGAGTGGTCATAGGATATATCTAATATCAACCTCTGGTCTCTACATGCACAGCACACACATGTGCATGTACACCTGATCTAGCACATGTTCCCACATATGTGCAAACATGAATACACATGCACATGAGCATACAAAGGTAACAAAATAGACTATTCATGTTAAGAGAAAGTTTAGTGAATAAAATGTAGGAAACTACACTGGAGATACTTGTTCTGGATTGTGGCTATACTCTGCTCAAGAGACGGACACCATGAACTGTAACTTTGGCAAGAATTCTTCTTTCCTTGCATTATCACTCTGACATCTATGAGACCAAGACAAAAGAATGGATAGAATGCCACACAGGTCTAAATTTAAAAGACATAAATTTTTCTAACAAACTACTAAGTAAAAAGAGTTAAATCCTACTTTGACAAACATATTTTCATTATGTAAAATAAAAAGTATATGTAAAGACATTTTCCCTGTATGGTTGTCATATCAAAGTTAACTGAATTTAATTTTTAACTTCTATTCAGTGTATTAAAATAGTGATATTTAAATAAGCAATATTATAATAAAAATTGTTCTGTTGTTACATACTTTCAATAACAAATTGTTTTCTACCCTTCATTTATGGAAATTATTAATTCCATTATTATGGTTATAATTTTACTATTTTATATTATATTGACAGTAATAAGCTGGTTGATTTTTAAAATGATATTCAATAGTCTTCAATGTGCTCAAGGTTTTAATATATTTCATCAAGAATGCAAGTTAAATTCAATGATAACTGAACTTACAGTCATTAATTTTTTATAAAAAAGTTATTTTCCTTACTTACCCAGATGTAGTAGTTAAAATTAAAGTGAAAACTACTAATTATGATTATAAATTATGACTAAAAATTTGTCTATTTTCTTACAACTAATTAAATCATCTTGTTCTACACTTATAATGAACAGTAATCTTTGCCGTGCTAGGCTTACCTCCTCCTATGTTGTTGCTGATGTAGAACATTAGTGATCTCATCTACATGTGGTGTTTGTAACACAGACTGATAAGCATGAATATTTGAAATTAATATGTGTTGTCTGAGTTTTCTGTCCTGCCCACAGTCATTAAGTCCCAAACAAATCATACAGAGGTCTATTAATCATAAACTGATTGGCCCACTAGCTCAGGCTTCTATTAACTCTAATAATTTATATTAGCCCATTATTCTTGTCTGTGTTAGCCACATGGCTTGGTACCATTTTCAGTGAGGCAGTCACATCTTGCTTGCTCTGTGGCTGGATCAGGACTTCAGAATCAAACTTCCCTCTTCCCAGAATTCTCATTTCCCCACCTCTACTTCCTGCATGGTCACTGCACCTATACTTCCTGCCTAGCTACTGACCAATCAGCATTTATTTAAAATATAAGTAACAGGATACAGACCTTTGTCCCACAGCACCTCCCCCCCCTTTTTTTTAAACAAAAAGCAAGAACTCTGAATCTAATATATTTTGTTTAACTTTTCTCCTGACCATTATCCATAACAACTTGTAACCAACATTCTAAGCAAAGAAAAATATCCATAGTCCATTTTGTGGGAATGTGGGTGTAGTTTTCCAGGCTACTTCCTGCTGGTTGGGGGTGCTGATAATCTTATGGGGACCTAAAGAAAATTTAGAATTATGATCAAGTCCTGACTGGAGTATCCTGTGAGGCTTTATCATCTCGGGCAGCATCTTGAATCTGTTTTGGATGTAAAACTCAGACATCTGGGCCATCTGTTCCTACTGAAGATTTTTCAGGTGGTCTTCCTTGATCAAACCTGATTTTTCTTAACTCAGATTGAATCCATAGCATCTCATTTTCTGTGGAAACAAAAGCAAAACCTCCTCTCCAGAGTAGCATATCTTTTGACTTCAATTTTGAAGTCAAGGCATTTACAAAATATTTATGTTTTATTAATCCAGCAGCATTTATATTTAAATGCCTTTTAGCAGCTGTTGCTCCTTCCTCAGCTGTCAAGCAATTCAAAGACAACATAATAATATACAGTATCCAGACTCTGTGTATTTTCCATCTTTACATGGCTTTACTTTAAATTCTATTTCTTTCATTTTTAATTTTTGGCCTTTTGAGACAGGGTTTTCTATGTATCTTTGTCCTGGAACTCACTCTGTAGACCAGGCTGTCCTTGAACTCACAGAGATCTGCCTGCTTCTGCCTTCCAAGTGCTGGGATTAAAGGTGTGTGCCACCACACCTTGAATTCACAGAGGTCTGCCTGCCTCTCTCTCCCAAGTACTGGAATTAAAGGTGTGTGCCACCACACTCAACTACTCTCTTTCTTTTTTATTTTAAGGATTTTAACCTTCTTCATTTCTCTCCCAAGCCTGCATATATTTTTAACACACTGTAAAACATTTAGAGGCTGTTTTTGTCTTTGAATCTATCTTTACTGTATATCCCTCTCTTTTTCTAACCACGTAAGTCTATAATTTGCTAAGCAATATGGGTAGATTTAAAGCCGTGGCTTTGATGGCTAGATCCAGCCCATTCTTTTTTTTTCCATACATTGTTTTGTTTTATTTTTTCCATTCAAAAACATAATTAAAGAAATAAAATTTTTACCTTTCTTCCCCTTCTCCCGGTCCCCTCCCACTACCTCCCCACCCCTCCTCCCTCCCCCTTCTTCCTTGAAAAAGGGCATGGTTCCCTGCCCTGTTGGAAGTCCAAGGCCCACCCCCATCCCTCCCGGCCTAGGAAGGAGTGCATTCAAAAAGACTCGGTTCTCAAAAAGATAATACATGCAGAAGAGATAGGTCCTGGTGTCATTGTTAATGGGTTCTCCATCTGCCAACTTTCGCCGCCACATTCAGAGAGTCTGGTTTGATCATATGCTCATTCAGTCCCAGTCCAGCTGATCCAGCCCATTCTTTAGCTTTCTGAGATTCCAGCCTCACGGTGGAGGTACCGGTTGGATCCATGTTTATTGCCACAACTATGTAGCATTTCAAGGTTCCTGCCACCACCGGAAGGCATGCCGTCAGCTTTTTATCAACACCACTTAAATGTTTTGTGGCAGGACGTCTTAAAAGAGCTGCAAGGTTTTGCAGCTAAAGCTGAATCAGGAAGTCTCTCTTAAATGAGGGTATTTGCCTCTAGCAAGCAGAGCCCACCTGAGAAAATGCTGCTATCAATAAGCCATGCTTAAATCTATTCTTTTCATCTCGAATTACTTCCCAGGCCCTCTCAGGCTTTATGTGGATGCAGTTGTCCATGTGGGCACCATTTGTTGACTGAGTTTTCTGTCCTGCATGGTTCCCACAGTCATTAAATTCCAAACAAACATACAAAGGTCTATTAATTATAAACTTATTGGCCCAGTAGCTTAGGCTTCTTATTAACTCTAATAATTTATATTAGCCCATTATTCTTGTCTGAGTTAGCCACATTGCTTGGTACCTTTTTCGGTGATGCATTCACATCTTGCTTGTTCTGTGGCTGGATCAGGACTACAGAATCAAACTTCCTTCTTCCCAGAATTCTCATTTCCCCACCTCTACTTCCTGCATGGTCACTGTGCCTATACTTCATGCCTAGCTACTGGCCAATCAGCATTTATTTAAAATATAATTGATAGGATACAGACCATTGTCCCACAGCAAATATGGGCAACTTAACATTAGAAAATATTCCTCAACTCTACAGTTGTATGAACATTACACTAATTTGCAGATCTCTCCAGGCTAGAAATTGGAGACCCAAGACAATCAAGAAAATGAGTATTCACTCTGGTTGGAAAATGCCTTTATTAGAGAAGGACCCAATCCTTTCTTATAATCTGAGAAAGGAAGTTATAAAGTTGTCCTGTCAGACTCCACCCTAAGCATTTCTAGCCCTCAGAACCTTCCCACCCTCTGTAGCAGCATCTGTGTCCTATGTCTGTGGCAGCATAAAGGTGTCTAAGTAAATGTCTAAGTAAATGGGAGGTTTGATGGGAATTATATAAAAGGTCTGGTAAACTGGATTCCAAACAACAGGAAATACACATTTTTATTATTTTTTTTTACAGTTTTTGATATGTGATACCACTAAGAGGAGAGTACCAGGTTCAGACCACTGCTCATCTAAGTATAAGATCCTTATTGGTTTTTCTTAATCTTGAGGTAAGTCATGATTGCTTAAATCTTATATCATGCATCATCAATCTTTTACAATAGATCTTTCTATCATAACAGGAGGGATTACATCAGAATCATAGTTTTCAGTTCATAAAATGATTCTGAGGTCTATGCTAGTCTGTGGGAGCAAGGAGAACACAGTGAATATCATTGTATATTTATTCTCCACCCAGTTTAACATTACAGAAAGGTATAAGATCAAAGATAGTGAAGTAGTCTGTTAATGACAAGTGGAATTCATATCATAAGTTCAGAAAGCTAGTCATTGTAGATGGTTTATTCCCTTGCCCAAACATTTAATAAGATGCTAATTAAGTATATGATAATACAGCATTGGTAGGTGGATGGTGTCAACATTTGTTCAGGTTCCTGGAACAGAGGAACAAAGGTACTGACTGTCAATCAGCAAAATTAAAACGAACAACAAAACAATAAAATAGAAAAAATGCCCACATTCACAACCTGCCAAATGGAATACCACTCTTCCTTTGCCATGCATCTCCAAAGGCAGACCAGCCTTGTTAGGGACTACAAGTCACCTGACATTATAGGTAGGATCGTGCAACAAGTGAAATTTGAGCAGTGTCTTATTTAGGGTTTCTAAATAAGGCACACCACAGCCACAGAAACTCTTATGAAACAAACCATTTAATTGGGGTGGCTGACTTACATTTTCAGAGATTCAGTCCCTTATCATCATAGCAGGGAGCAAGGCGGCATGCAGGCAGATGTGGTGCTGGAGCTGAGATTCCTACATCTTGCAGGCCAAAAGAAGTTGACTGACTGTCAACCTTGAGGAAAACTTGAGCAAAAGAGACCTCAAAGCCCACCCCAACAGTGGCACACTTCCTCCATACTTCCTAATAGTGCCACTCCCTTCAGGGCCATTTCCTTTCAAAATACCACAAGGAGCATGTCATTGAGTTGAGTTTCAGCTGTCCCCAAGAATAAAGAAGACTTTCAGTGACCCAAAGGAATGAGATCTCATGTCATTCTGCAACTTTCCCAGAAGTAAGTCCTGGTACACACACTGTGTTATGAACCCCAGGATGTCCCTATAGATAGCTGCAAATGGCCTACAGCTGTAAGCTTCTTATCATCACAGTGTCTGTCTATTAGAGGTTTCCTCAGAGTCCTCAGGATACCAAACACTTGAGCTTTTGCTTCTGCATATTATTTCCCAAGCTACTATGATAAAAAGAAAATATTCCTGTTTAATATAATAATATAGGCTTAGCATCTGAAAGAATGTCATGCTAACAAAAATCTTGTCAGTTTTAATCCATACCTCTATATCAATACAACCATGTTTTATATGGTTGCGTTTTTTGCTGAAGCACAGGTTCTCACATTGTGCCTCTTGTGATGAACCTTACTGTATAAATCCATTTATTTTGTAGATATGTTGAACTGAACTTTGCTACACAAATCCATTTATTTTGAAGATTTTGCTCTCCAGAAGACTCAGCTTTAGAAGGAGAGCTGCTTGTTCATCCATCGAAATGTTCCGTCTCCTGAAAGAGCCAGAGGTCCTGCTAGCACCACAGCCCATGGCTGGGAAACTGCCGTTTTGAAACCGTGTGGTTGCTACCACTGAATCAGTGAGACCTCTCTTAAAGGAGCTGCAGCACACTGCCAGCAAACAGCAAGAAGCTGTGTTAAACTCTGTATTTGTGTGTCTGGAATTCCTTTTTAAGCCCTCTCATGTTTTACATGGATTTAGTTGGCCACATGAATGCCAATTTGTAGGAGGAGAGCCGCTTGTTCGTCCTGGCACCCAGAACAAAAATAACCACACAGAAGCTTTATTAATTAAAACACTGCTTGGCCCATTAGCTCTAGGTTATTACTGGCTAACTCATATTAAGTTCACCTATTTCTATTAATCTGTATATCACCAAGTGGCAAAGATTTGGCATGTCTCCCAATGGCAGCTCCATGGTGTCTCTCTGACTCTGTCCTCTTCCTCCCAGCATTCCACTTAGTTTTCCCCGCCTACCTAAGTTCTGCCCTATCAACAGACAAGGCAGTTTCTTTATTTATTTTTTTTTATTTTTTATTTTTTTCTGCTCCCCTCCCTGCCACTCCCCTCCCTCCCTCAACCCTCCCCCAAGGTCCCCATGCTCCCAATTTATTCAGGAGATCTTGTCTTTTTATACTTTCTACTTCCCACATAGATTATATCTATGTAAGTTTCTCTTAGTGTCCATATTGTTGTCTCAATTCTCTGGGATTGTGGTTTGTAAGATGGTTTTCTTTGCCTTATGTTTAAAAACCACCTATGAGTGAGTACATGTGATAATTGTCTTTCTGTGTCTGGGTTACTTCACTCAAAATAATGCTTTCTAGTTCCATCCATTTTCCTGCAAAATTTAGGCTGTCGTTATTTTTTTC
>PVIU01018353.1:0-39238 GCA_004026605.1 Ondatra zibethicus
AGCCTGGGGATAGTTTACTGAGAACGGCATCATGCAAATGAACTGTTCAGGTACAAACTGTAGTGCGCTTAGCCTATCTGTTGCACTTAATTCATCCCCATGAAGATCTGAAGCACTCGTCATCATTGAGGACTTGAAGTAAAGTATATTTTTGTAGCAAACCACGTGTGTGTATGAAAAGGCTGAATCCCACACAGTAACTCAAGGAAAGGACTCTGGAACTCTCAAAGGACTGCTGGGAAAGAGTTCATCTCACCAGCTGTGACAAAATGCTGATGTGGAGGGGGAAGACTGATAGAAGACGTCATCTTCATTTTGGAAACATATATTTTAAGGAGAGGCAGGGATTGTGTTCATTTCAATGTACTAAAAGCTATAACTGCTGAAAAGCTGGTGTCTAGGCTGAACCACACTAAACAATCTTGGCTCTGTGTAAACTAAGGGCAGAAAAGTTCCAAGAGGATCTGTAGAAGGGCTTGGCTTTCCTCCCATGAGTCTCCTTCAAGGATGGGATTAAAGCACAGGATATGCCTCTGTGGTGAGGGCAGGTGCAGCACCCAGAGAGCAGAATGTTGATGATCCTCCTCAGGGGAGGTTCCTGCCTCTAAAGAAACAAGGTGTACATAGTTAATGTAGCATACCTGCTCAACATTGTACTTGTACCTATTTGTAAAAATATCATGTCCTAGTTTACCATCTAGACTTTATTTGTATAGCAGTTAATGGTGTTGTAAAAAGAAGATATGGAAATTGGTTAAAGTACTTAAAATAGGTGGCAATATTGCTAGAGCTGGGACTCTGTTGAACACCATTCATTTTTCGTCCCTATTTGGACACTGTTGAAATTTAGATGAGGTCAAATAATTCTAATCTTTCCTCTCTCAACCTAGAGTTATATGCTCTTTGACTTACCGTAGATTCAAGCAATAGATTTGAAGTCTGTGTTATTAAATTGGGACCCAGGCTACAATCTCTAGATACTCAGTTAATTAGCAACTCTGTGTGTTTTACATTGCTCAGTGTAAACATCGTCAGAAAAAGACTTCTTTCCTGAATGTAAAAGACAGTCTTCCAAAGGACAGAAATTTTAAATTAAAAAAGAAAAGCCATCACGTTACTTGGGGCCCCTCGTTTTTATGCCCATGAAATACTTATGTACCTACCATAACCTCCAAAATAAAGGCCTCTCACATTTGAGCATAACCTGTTACCCATGAATCATGAGGGATGTTTGACTTCTTTAGTGTAGAAGTCCCTCTTCTTGTCTAGCAGAGGGTTACTCTGGTTGAGTGTGCATTTAGTCCTTGTTTGTAGGTGCCATTTTCCCCTCAGGCTGAGTGAGTCCTGATTTTTTCATCTGTTATGCACTGACAGGTTATGGACTAAGCAAGTCAAGAAAGGTGACCCAGACCATGTGGTTAGGGAAATACAAAACCAAGACTAGACCTAGGAAACTCAGACTTACCTTCCTCACAGAGAAAATCAGTTTGTTTATCCTCTGTAGGAGACCCCATATTTTTCTCCGGGTTTTGAAATGACTGGACTAGAGGCTTGGGAGGCAACCTGAGGTTGCTCTGTACATTTGACTGTCTTTATTAGAGTATACATTGCATCTCCTTGTACGGAAACTATTTTCAACTGGCTGATGAGTGTAGCATATGAGTGTATAGGTTTAATCCCCACAATTATAGAATAGATCAATAGTTTTATTGTCCTTTGTCATTTACAAAACACTTTCCCATGTGTGTTCTTTGATCCTAACCATGCCCTCCTAAGGAAGTAGTCTTGTACCCATTTTATAAATAAAGAAAGTGATGCAAAGAGAGATGAAATCATTCAGGGCTATATAATGCACACCATTTTAATGGTTGGAATCAATTCTCACCTCTACGGCATAGTCATTTGGCTATATGATAAATCTCTCTATATATATGAATCTACTAGCTCTAGGACCTAGAAGGCTGGGATGAAGATTCACATTTGTGTATGATTCTACAAGAGTCCTTTTGTGCTCTCAAGTGTGCTTCCCTCTTGTGTGTGTGTGTGTGTGTGTGTGTGTCTGTCTGTCTGTCTGTCTGTCGGTCTGTGCATGTTGTATGTGCTTTGCAAGCACAATTCAGGGCCACGGAGCTACAAATGACTTTGTGGAAAGAACACATGAGGATTTCTATCTAAAGTCAGAATTAATGATGAGAAGGTAAAACTGCCAGTTAGAGTTCATTAAAATGAATGAATTCCTGTAATGGGGGAGTGGAAGGCTTCCTCTAGCAATTGTAGCACAGGTATGTACTAGGTGCATCACACAAATTACAGAGCATTGTGCAGAATGATTACCTCACGGATACCCCATCTCCTGCCAAAAATAAAGGTAAGGAGATGAAAACCAAGCATTTGTTAAACAGATGTTTACCCAAGAAATAAATAAGGAGTGTTTGTAGGAGCCTAAAAACCAGTCCAATAGTCAAGATTCCAGCTCAGTAGAGATTCCTTGAAACAAATCTTAAAAGATAACACAGAAATTAAACCACAAAGATTGTTTATCAAGTAAGGCTCCTAGGTCATATTAATTTTTCAGATCATGAAAAGGTATAGCCTTAAAACGTATTTTAAATAATAATATTTAGTGACCGCAGCACTCTGCTTATGAAAATATTTTTGCTCTAAAGATGAAGCATGAGGCAATCTTCTCTTGAAATTAGAGTAGAAAACCATCGTAAAACACTATGCAGGGTTTTCATTCTCGGGAGGCTTCACCATCCAGCACCAGGTGTCCTCTGGAAAATCTAATGTTTGAACAATTTTTGTCTAAGTATTATGTGTTCTTATTAAAATATAATACCTATGTGAACCTTGCTGAGAAATAGTCATCACTGCTATAAATGAACTGATGCTTGCTTGCATCTTTATTGTCTTTCTTAGTAAGCCCTATGCATTTCTGATCACTGTGTGTTCTGGTCAGATTCAAGCATGTCTTTGACCTCCCTGTCACTAACACCCTCCACACTGCTTCCCAGGGCTCTCTTATTTACAGTCTTTTCAATTATAGAAAAGGAAAACTGATAGTGAACTCTCTTATTTATTTGAACATCCTGAGCGCATTATTTTTCCCCAGGATTCTTGAATTTTTAGAGAGGGCAAAAAGGCAGAGATGGAGTAGGAGGATAGGCTTTTATTTGTTTTTCTTAACAAGATTATCTAAGTCCCAAATGATATCACTATTCTGTAGTTCCAATATTCCAAGAAACATTAACCATCAAAGTAACACTCATTGACCAGCCAGTTAATCTGGGTTATTTTATCATCAAGATGTAATTTGCAAGATGAGAGACAGTTGGAGCTTGATTATTGATTATTCACCCTGGTCCTATACATTTTTTTGTTTGTGTTGTTGCTTGTAAACATAAGATTGGTTCTAAATGACTGTCCCTCGCCTTACATTTTGAAGTGGTATGTGGGTGGAAGTTGAGTGTCTGTATCTCTCAAGGAAAGTTCTCTGACAAAATATTCAGAATAAGTTAAAAGAACCCAGTGTAATCATTAGGGTAGCAGAAGTCTTTGTGATCTCTCTCTCTCTCTCTCTCTCTCTCTCTCTCTCTCTCTCTCTCTCTCTCACACACACACACACACACACACACACACACACACACACACCTTAATCTGTTGCTACTTTTGACAGCAAGTGGTTTAGGAACTGTAATGGGTTTGGTGTCTATGCTCAGGGTTGGAGGAGGTGATAGAGGGTTAATTCATTGTTTTCTTTCACGCTGAGCCAGTGACTGCCATGGGAAGAAGCAAGAAAAAAGGTTGTCAGTCTGAAGAAGTCAAATAAATAATATCTAATGGCTAACAGTTATGTATCATTAAAATGTCAGTGGTTTGAATGATAGTTTTCAAAGGCCTTGGGGAACTTTCTTGTTACTTATGCATATGCAGAAACTGCAGCAGACCTGGAATGAGCCCAGAGCTTCAGATTCAAGCTAGCCCAAAGTTAAGTGACTTCTCGTCAATTGTAATGCTGGGCAGAAGCACTCTGTACTCTTACATTTCAACCCAATTAATTAGGGAATGTTTCTAAAACATTAAACTTGTATTTATGTCACTAAAATCCTAACCAAAAAATTAAAAACAAGTCTCATAAGTGTACTATACTAGGTTTCATGATACATTTTTAAATTTGTGTATGATTTGAATATATGAAAGAATTTTTACAAGAGTTATTTAAAATTGTTAATAAATGTATATAATTTGTACCTATTGTGGATTGGTTTCACTTTTTTAGGTAGTGTGAAATTTTAGAAGTCTTCAGGTAAGTCCTGAATATCATTTGTCAGCTCACTTCATGGAAGTCATTGAATCTTTCATGTATAGACCAACATTTTATATTAGTTCTTTAAAGGAGAGTCTACCCTTGGGGAGAAGATAGCACATGGATCTATTCCTTCTCATAAAGCAAATCCATGCCAGAGATGAAAATATATATTAAAAGATAGTATTGGTTAGAGATTTGGCTTAGTTGTAGGGCACTTGCATATCATGCACACGGCTCCAGGTTCCATCCCCAGCACTTCCAGTAAAGAAACAATAGCATATGTTTTTGTTCATGCTGCTTTCTGTCCTCTCTGCCGTACACTGGGATATCTATCAAAATTGTGTTGAGAGTGACTCCCTTTGAATTTCTGACTTTCACGTGTGACACGTTCTGAACTCTGGAAGTGAACATATTCTATGTTGATTAGGTAACCCCTAACAAGAGTGCATCTTTCTATCATTTCCAAGTTCCCTTAAAGAGGCTCTCTTTTGACAGTTAAACCATGTTTAATGAGACACCGTCTGCTTATCCCATTAAACATCCAAGGTGTGTTTTGAAAAGAGGCTACAAGAAGTCGAATTTCTTTGTACTGAGAACTTTATAAGTTTATGAAGTTATTCTACCTCAGATGCTCATGATAAATCCCATCTGTGATCCCAACACTCAGAAGGTGAAGGCAGGAGGATCAGGAGTTCAGGGTCATCCTGCCTATATAGTGAATTCTAGTCCATCTTAGGCTACGTCAGATGATCTTAAAAAGAAATTATGTTTCAGTTAATTAATCTGGAATTTTAAAACATAATTTTTTGTCCTTAACTTTATAATCAAATTTTAAGAAGTTGACATAATCTGTCTGTCTAATGTATATAAATTGGGTATTTTAAGAGAATGGAATAATTCTGCCAGAAAGCTAAACAAATTGTTTTCAGGAGAAAAAAAAATGTATACAAACTCAGTCACTAGGAAACATATCACTAAAACAATAAAGTATTTTTATGCTTCTGGTGAAAGTCTATAAAGACATCTCCATTCCATTATCACAACTGATTGTATTAATTTTCTGAGGAAAGTAAGACATGTGCCAAAATATCAAATGCTCTATTGTAACTAAACTGTGAAGACAATTGTCAGTAAAACCATTATAATTAATTTTGTCTTACTGATATTTCTTGCGGTGCTGGACATCAGGCCTCATATCTGCTGGACTCTTGGCCTTGCTTAGTTAGGTCTTCAGAATGAAACTAGAACTGGTGGGATGGCTCAGCTGGTGGAGGTGCACAAGCCTGCAGACATGAGTTCGCGTCCAGGACCCAGGAAAGGTGGACGATAGAACTGACTCAGCAGAGTTGTCTTCTGACTCCAACTGCAAGCTGTAGCCCACATGAGTACCCACTCATAATAAAAAAATAATTAAAAACAAAATTTTTGCACAACTTGATAGTGTTAGTAATGTGAGCAGTCAGAAAAACAAGTCTACGTCAATGTTAAAGTCAGTTTCACCTGTACATCAATTTTTTAGTTTTAAAAGCCATTTTATGAAAAATACAGTAAATATTTTTCAGGTTTTCTAAAATTCCTATTTTTTAAGTGAAAGCTATTGGACAATGTTAAAACGTATTGTTTGCAAATGCACATGATTATATTAGTAATTTTCAAACGTGTACAAGAGCTGAGGAGATGGTTCCATCAGTGTTTGTTGTACATGCATGAGGACTTGGGTTCAGAGCCCCAGAATTCACATAAAGGGCCACATATGGTAGTGTAGGTTTGTGATACCAGTATTGTGGAATCAGAGACAGGCAGATCCCTGTAACTCTCTGGTCAGTTGATCCAGCCAAATCAGTAAACTACAGGGTCAGCGCGAGACCCTGTCTCAACAAATAGAAAACAATAGAAGGACACATCTGATACTAACCTCTGGGCCTCCAGACACACTCCCACATACATATGTGCACATGCATCTGCTTGCATCCTCAAATGTATACACACACACACACACACACACACACACGAGCACATGCCCCAAACAAAAATTCTGTGTGCTGCTGAGTTGAGCATTGCATTTCACACAGTTACAGAATAAAAGCAGAATATTTACTATGTGTGCAATAGGAAGTTTTTGTAATAAAATGTTTGGGAGGAGAATTTTTGTGGTTCCCTTTGTGCTTTCAGATCAACTGCTAAACTCATGTATGTTGATATTTTAATTTCTGTCCCAAATAAGGACTCTCAGCTCTTTCCCATGCTCATTATTACCATTCAAATCTACCACTTTCAACACATGTATAATTTCCCATATATATTCATCTTATGAACTTTTTCCTTTACCAGTGCTCTTTCCCCTACCTATAACATCCTGAGAGTGTTCATTCTTCACAGCCCTTTGGTAGAGAGCTTATGGCTTCTTAATATTTGAAATGATATGAACACTTCTTGCTGCACATTACTGAAAAGGCTTCTATTCCTGCCTCCATCTCTAGCCTTGTTTTCCTTACAACCAGGAGCTTTTCTTCAATCTCTGGTGTCTGTATATTGCTGATACTTCATGAACTCTGACTTGTGGTGGTTTAAAACAAGTGACACTTGATGGTGCCAGGCAAAATTGGTTTATGAACGTACTGGGCTAAGTATGGTAATGTTATGGTAGGATGCTAGAGTTCTGGGAGGGTTGGTCTACCTAGGAATTCCTGTACTGTCTTCACCCCAGGAGGATAGCGGTGTGGAGGTGATGAAATCTTTTAAAAGATGGGGCTCAGTGGAAGGTGACCAGGTCTTAAGAGGTATTGATGCTTTTATCATGGAAGTGTGTGCTTCCTCTCACAAGGGGGTCCCAAGAGAGCAGCTTGCTAGGTGAGTCCTGTCCTTTCTCTATGTTTGCTGCTGGTCACTCTTGAATTTTCCCCCACCCTTTTTAATGCCATCTACTGTGAGGCCCTCCCTAGAGGCAAGCAAATGCCAACCATGCTCTTGAGTTTCCTGAAATGTGAGCTAAATAAAGCTTTATAAAGTGCCCTGCCTTAGGTATTTCATTATATCAACACAGATAGACTAAAAGCAGTACGATATTTCTTATGCAATAACACTATCAACATACAGGCTTCGGAGGGTTTGAGAAACCCTTCAAATTGTTACACATCTAGCTCTTCTTTATTTTTGATTTTCACTTTTTGAGTTTAGGGATTAACAACTGCTTGATGGGAAATATTTCTTTTTTTTTTTAACAGTAGATATTCTCCCATGGAATATTAATTGGTTCAGTTAGTAAATTGGTCTTCACATAGAAAAAAAAATCCAGGGCCTAAAAAAGCAGAGACTTCCACATAACTTTTTTTTCCTTTTTTTCCAGTCTTTTAGACATTTTACATTAAAATACTATTTTTGTGATTTGTAAGGACTCAGTGAAGAATGTAATCTTAAAGCATGCAAAAAAAAATGAGTTGTGTTTACAGCTTCTGATCAGAATATACATCTGGTTACAAGAGCATTAACCCTGCCCTACTTGCATTGAGGTTCTTTAGTATTTAATTTAAAGGCCTAGTGAGTGCCAGGTGTTGATCAGAATGGTTCATCTGGTTATGTAAAGCTTATAATCTGCCGCACATGCACAGTGGTGCTTTAGTATTTAGGAGTCCAGTGAATTGCAGCTGTGGGATACTTCTATACATGTTATTGACTAGTCATGAAGTCCCCACAGACCAATGTAAGGTAGCTTGTTGTTATTGGTTGCCCAGCATTGCTAGATAGAACCTATTGCTAAAGACACCACACACTTTGGTTGCAGGACATACAAAAACAAATTTAAAAGTTACTGGGAAACTTCCTCCTTGCCAACTAGCTTTCATAGTGTCAAAGGGTGATACTGAGACCACTGGTGGAGCAAAGTCATTACTGAACTTGCCCACGGGTGGACCCTTTATGGACCTGCCATGGAAGATACACATTATGCCTACGGCTGCAGTAGTGGAATGGCTGTCATCAGGGTAGCCAATTATTTTCTGCTTGGACAGAGAAATCTCGCTGTCTGAACAGTTACCCAAAGTTCTTTTGTAAGGTTGGGGCATCCATCTTCAGCCTATTGGCACATATTATCTGGCAGACATTTTTGGTGACGTGGGATGCCCCCTTTATGCTGTGAATATGTTTTGCGACCACTGGTTAATAAAGAAGCTTCTTTGGCCTATGACAGGGAAGAATATAACAACACAGGAAATCTAAGGATAAAGGAGGAAAGAAGGCTGAGTCAGGTGAGATGCCAGCCAGCTGCCAAAGAAACAATGTAGAAAATAAGGTAACTAAATATAATAAAGGCAATATACAGCAAGCCAACAGCTAACATCAAACTAAATGGAGAGAAACTCATTAATTTTTGCTAATTTGACACAAACCTAGGCATAATGTGGGAAGAGGGAGAGAACTTCTCTGTCACATTTTTCTGTAGGCAAGTCAGTGAGGCCATTTTCTTGAGTAATGATTGATATAGGAAGGCCCAGCTTACTGTGGGTAGTGGCAATCTGTACAGATGTTCCTCATTCCTCTAAGAAAGCAAGTTGAGAAAGCCATGGGGAATAGGCCAATAAGCAGTGATCCTCCTTGGCTCCTCTCTCTCTCTCTCTCTCTCTCTCTCTCTCTCTCTCTCATATCACAAGGTAGATATGTTGAGGTCAGAGGACAACATCTAGGAGTTGGTTTAATTCGCCTATCATGGATTCCAGAAATGGAATTCAGGTTATCAGGCTTGTATAGAAAATGGTCTTAGGTGCTGAGCCATTTCAAAGGCCCCTTTCCCAAGTTTTCTTCCTATTAACAGTCTTTCCATTAATACATAAAACAGAAAAGTGTTTCTTATATTCCTCTCCCTCCCTAAATAAAGCAAACCCTTGTAAAATGCCAGCTATTGAGGAAAACATAGGGCTGTGCATGTAGATTGTGGGTAGTGTGAGCTTGCCTCAGACATGGAAGGCTACAGGTTTCCTCTCTAACACTGAAAAAAGCAATAACATTTTAAAGTAATGAAATATTTTCCAGTACAGTCAGTAATTGTGGAATATACAAGGGCCTGATGATCAAGTCCCTGCTTTTCTTATTCAATTGGGTCCAGAAAAAAAATCATATTTTCCCTGCTCTTTTTTATTTATTTATTCCCATGTGTTGTATATAACCATATATAGGGCTATAGGAATTTTTCTTCAGAATGTATAAAGATTTGTTATAACTCAACACTAGAATGACAGCCCAGTGACACAGAGGTCAATGGATCTCAACAGATATTTTGTTAGTATTCAGGCACACCTGGCACAGCATGTCACACCCTATGCCTGCCTGCATAACAAATGGTACCTTGTACCTTTAAGAGATGCTCCACACACTCCCAGTCTCTCTAGTGTTCTCTCTCTCTCTCTCTCTCTCTCTCTCTCTCTCTCTCTCTCTGCTTTGCTCTTTCTCCTTCCCTCCCTTCTTCTCTTCCCCTCCCTTTTTTCCATTTTTTCCCCATTGAGGCAAACTGGTCTCAGCCTCTTTTCCTTCTTCCCCCTTCCTCCCCCCTCTCTTCCTCACATCTCTTTCTCCCCTCTACAGTCCCCCTTTTAATAAAACTTCATACTCAATCTCTATCTGCATGGCATATTTGTCCATCCCTTACCAGCCACGGTTTGAACCTCACCCACATGCCATGGGACCCAGAAAGATTTCCAAATGTCCCACTGACACCCTGGATGTTCAACACCATCAGCCCTCAAGTATTGCAAATCAAAGTTCAATGATGTAATAATTGATATCGTTAAGATGGTGAAAATACAAAAGATACGTCAATCTTGGTGGCACAGCTCTGCAATCCCAGTACTTGTTAGAGGAATGTGCGTGTGTGTGTGTGTGTGTGTGTGTGTGTGTGTGCATCACATATGAGGTTGAAGCTAGACAAAAAATCTGGTATAAAAATTGAAAAGTACATATTGCATGCTGAGGATATAGGTCACAGGTAAAGTACTTGTCTAGTATGCACAGGTGCTGGGATACATGTGACAGTGTAAAGATATTGGAGAACAGGAACTTGCTACGTTACTGCTGGAATTGTAGATGAAGATAGTGCAGCCACTAGTGCCTGATCATTTATAAAAGAAAAAAGGGAGAAACCCCAGTTACCTACTGCTTGATGAATGGGTAAACAAAGGGTGGTGTGTTAATATGATGTTCTAGTTTCTAGTCATGGAAAGGGGTAGAGAACTGATACATCCTTTAACATGAATAAATATCACAAACATTAAGCTCAGTCAAAAGTAGCCAAAGGACTGAAGAATGGGACACTTCTTTATTAGATGATTTGATTTCTATTAAATACCCAGAATGAGACACTTGAAGCAAAAAGTTATATTGGTAACTGACAACGGGGTGGGGTCTGGATGAATGAAGAATAACTACTAATGAATAAAGGGTTTTTTTCTGGAATGACAAAAATATTTTAAAAATAAATAGGGTGATGGTTGCATAATTTTAAGAAAATACTAAAACAAACTACTAGGTTGTATACTTTAAAGGAGTGAACTTACTACATGAATTACTTCTCAATATTTATAGATCACATTTCTTTCATGTCTGTGTATGTTTTGTCTGCATGTATGTATGTTCACTGTGTGCATGTCTGGTGCCTGCAAAGACACAAGAGGGTGCTGGATCCCCTAGAAATAAGTTTAGAGATGTCTGTGAGCTTCCTTCCATGTGGGTGTGGTTGTAGGTTGAAGGGTTTGTGCTGAGAGGTATTGAGGACTCCCTTTCTCCTCCAGGAGCATGCAGAGTACCTTCTAGTACTGTGAACTCTGGTTAGTAGGTGAATAACCTAGTTAGACACCAGCTTAGCTTCTCCATATTCAGTGACAGAAGTGTCACCTTCAGAAACAAGACCTTAACATCAGCTTCTGTGAACAACCAAGAGCCTTGGCAATTTGGTGGTTTCCATGGGTCCCTTTGGTTAATGACTCAACAGGCTGTAACCTGTTCCTGGCACTGGAGGTTTAATTTGGTGGCACAAGATGTCTAGTTGAAGCCTTCTCTCCCCTGTTGTTTTTTGTCTCCCTGTGGGTTCCTTCACATATGTATAGGAAGCTCCTAGGGTAGTCAGTTCCCATATAGTTTTTCAAAGGATCTTTAGTATTGGTTGTCCCTCTCTATTTTCCCTCCTTTACCTTTCTGTCCAATCCCCCTTTTATTAAACCATCTAATTCTAGTTTTCCTTTTAGCTTACAAACACAATAGACTACTTCCTTTCCTTGAGAGATACTGTCCTCCCTCCTGGTTCCTTTGTAGGTTCCAAACCTCTGTTTATTCAGATTGAGGTTCTCATATCAGAACCTTAAAAGGGGACATCCTTAAAAGAGAAAACATACAGTATTTGTCTACATGTGCTGAGCACTATAGGCTTTTGTCGCTGGAGTCTGACATGGGCATGTGCAAAACACACATGGTGCACAGCTGCTGAGCACGATTGTGTGCTCACAGCGGCGTCACTATACCCGTGGAACTGTGTTGCTAAGAATGAAGCAGAGTTCAGCTCACACTGAACCAAGGACCTGCCCTAGTAGGACGCTTATTTGGTTCAGTGGTGAGACTTAACCAGTGTTTTGAATATTTACTGTTGGGTTTAGGAGGATGCAGGTGGCTAAAGGGGAAGGAAGGGAGGGCCGGGAGAGCCTGTGGAACCTTGAGGCTCAACATGCAGGAGGACTTTGATTACGATGCCCTTACTATTAGAGCCCCTCAGCGGACTCGCTGGTACACCCGCCTGTGGCCCGCATGCCTGGGTCATGGGTGCTTTGGTCGGAAACGGCAGCAATTTCCCCTCTATTTAATCGGGTATGACCCTGTGGGGCAGCTCCACAGGGCGGTCAGTGTGGGTGATGTGGCTTCAGTTGAGAGACTCATCAATGACAGTGAATACCATGTGAACGCATACGACAGGAGGGGCAGGTAATGGGGCCTGCGGAGGGGCAGGGGCAGGAGGGGTGGAAACTGTTGGGGACAGTCAGGATCAACCAGGGAGAAACATATTTTCCAGATCTGCAATCTGAGGGAGGGCAGATGTCATGCTGCTTAAGGCTCTTCTTTCGTGGAGACCATTGAGTTTTGTGCCTGCTTTAGGCTCCTAGGCACCTGAAACCTGCACACCTTGGAAGGGCAGCTCCGAGGCCTTCTTTAAGAAAGCAAAACAAAGAACTTCAGTTGTTTTACAAATCCTTTTACATTGTCTCTTTTAGAGCCCTTTATTGGGTGCTTTAAAGAGATTTAGCTAAGAAAACCACGTACATTTTTTTTTTATGTGTATGCTTAAAACTTTTTAGGTTTGAGTGTTTTGCCTGCATGTATTTTCAACGTACCATGCACACATAGGAAGAGGGTGTTGGATCTCCTGGAAGTAGAGTCATGGACAGTTGTGATCTGCTATGCCGGTGCTAGGAATCAAACCCAGGTCCTCTACAGAAAAAAACTAGAGCTTGTAAATGCCAAGCCATTTCTCCAGCCCTTAGTGTGTATGTTTCTAATGCTGTTATATGTAACACAGAAAATTGTATTATGAGATAAATTTTCACATAAGATGTCAACTCGAAGCCAAAAAAAACACACACACACACACACAAAAAAAAAAAAAACAAGAAATCTTATGTCGGTTTCATGCTTGCTGAGGAATCTCATAAGGAAATTTTCAACTTGAACTATAACTCTGTCCCCCGGCCACTTATAACATGTTGTGCGTGCTTTGGTACATATGTGAAGGCTAGTGGTTGACATTCTCTTCAAAAACTTCCTTTCATCTCATTAAAAAAATCGTATGTGTGTACTGCACAAGTGCCCCACACATGCCAAGTAAGTGTGTGAAGGTCAGGAGAGAACTATATTTGACAGTTGTGTTCTTCCACGTTGTGGGCTCTGGGAATTGAACTCAGGCCATTGGGTCTGCCAGTGGGTGCCCTCACCGGATGAACCACCCTGTGGTCCCTACGCCTCAGCTTTTGAGACAGATTCTCTCACCCAAATCCCCACTGTGTTTGACTGATTGTCTTGGAGTATACTGACTCACCTACACTTGCAGGCAAGCAAGCTTTGGGGATCCTCCTGTATCCACATCTCCAGCACCAGATTCTCAAGGTGCTGGGGGTTCTGAAGTCGGTGTCTCAGGCTTGCAGGGCGAGTGCTTACCAACTGAGTTTTAACAATCACTGCAGCCCTCTTTCCTAGTCATTGTTTCTTATTTCTCACTAGATCATAAGCAGGAAACAATGGCCCTCAACAGTAGATTCTCCATAGCTCACATGCTTCTTGATCATGCCTGTATTTGTAAGGTTATTTAGTCTATAGTTATTCAGTCTTCCAAATTAGAGCTTTATACAAATAATAGAATAGTAAATTATTGTTTTAAAGTATTCTTTTGCTTAATAAATGTATCCTTTAAAAAACTGAATTTTCCAGCTATATTTATCCATTCTGCCAATCCGTTTATTCCCCGCGTGTAACTTAGATATCTACTGTACAGCATACACATCTACTAGCTCTCAAGATCATCTCATTCTTAAAATATTCATGTTTCTCTGCCCAGTCAGCTTTCCTTACATTATATAAATTTAAATATTGAATACAATGAAACATGCCCAATTGAATCCCTAGCATTTTTTGGCCTAAAGCTTTCTGAAAATCAAAGCAGGGGACCTATGATGCCATGGATTATCTCCTTCTGGAGAGATTTGCTCAATTTTGGTGCTAGATCACAGACACATTGAGACGTATAAGAAAAAGCCATTTGCTACTATCTGGTGTCTATATTAACAAGGACAATCTGTCTATTGTCTGAGGACTATGCTGTGTCCCTGTTGGCAGCAAACATAGAAACATTACTTCTGGGCATTGAGAAATGAAAAAATCAAAGTATCGATGACTGAGGATTTAGATTTTTGTTTGTTGTTATTGCTATTCTAAATCTGTTTACATTTCATAGTCTTGAGAGCTGAAATTTACATAGATACATGTGACCTTTAGAATTGTCATAGGCCTGTGGATTGTGTCGTTTCATTGATGTAAGGCACAATAGACTGCGTGATGACCTTTTATTTTGTATGGTAGCAAAGTAAAAAGCATTGCCGATTATAGTCATAAAATATCATGAATTATAAGTGGCAGATGTCAGTGATGCTAAAGTGTGAAATAAAGAGTAAGGTAGGTGCAGTGGAACTGCCTGCATTCCTACCTACTGGGAGGATTACCAAGTTTAAGGCCAGCTTAGAGAATAGAGTTTTAAAATATTGTATAGTTATTTGAATAAAAATTTTGCATCTGCAGTAGGTATAATTCTGTTATTTCTCTTCATTGAAATACTGTGTTTGTTACCATTAGGAAGACCAGTCATAATTGTATCCAGCAAACACTGAGCTGTCAGGTGCTGGAAGCATTTGTACGTGCTCTTGAAGATGTGAGTAAGATAGCTGCAGCACTGTGTAAGATAGCTACAGTGTTGAATTCCCATTCTACAGATGGAGAGATTGAGTCATGGAACTCATAGGAAGTCTAAGTGGTAACTAGTAACTAACTCTAATTGGGGTAGGATTCAAATCCAAGCTGAGTTCATTCTAAAAGGTTTTCTCCTGTTATTCAGAGAGGCTGCTCTGAGGAAGGATGAAGCTTGTGATAGAGCACTCAGCTTGAATGGGACAGCCATGCACTATATTCCTAGCACAGCAAATGAACACCTGAGTAGAGAAATAAGAAAATTTTAGTTTCTTCTCTTACATTAGAAGGAAATGCGCTTTGCCATCTAGTATTTACAGTTGAATGTGCCTTTACATTGTAATCTTTAATTTTCTAAAATGTCCTCTCAATTTGTAGGACTTCACTTCATTACGCTTGTGCCCATAATCATCCAGATGTGGTAACATTGTTAGTATCCAACAACTGTACGAACATCAATATGCAGGATGATGAAGGCTGCACACCCTTAATTAAGGTAGCTATCGGGCAACAGTTTTGGTATAAAATGGATTAGATATTATCCTTGTTTGATTTTTGTTGCTGTGATAAAACACTGACCAAAACCAGCTCAGGAAAGGATATATTTATTCGGCTACAATTCCACATCACAATCAGTCATGAAGGGAAACCAGGCAGGAGCTCAATTAGGACCAGAGGCAGGAAATGAAGCAGAGGTCATGGGGGAATGCTGCTTTTCCATGGCTTTTTCCAAGGCTTACTCAGATTTCTTATACTACTCAGGACCACCTGCCCAGGCATGCCACCACCCTTAGGAAGCTGTGCCCTCCCATATCAACCTCAATCAAGAAAATTCTCTACAGACTTCCCAGAGTCCAGTATGGTGGAGGCGATTCTTCAAGTGAGGTTCCTTCTTTCCCAGTGTCTTCAGCCTGTGTCAAGTTATCAAAACAAGCAAATGAACAAGCAACCTCCCCCATTACAAAATGACCAAACAGTGCTGGTGAAATGCTTTAATATTTAGGTGTGGTGGCACACCCCTGAAATTCTACCACTTGGAAAACTTTGGTGGGAAGGTTATGAATTTAGGCAAGCCTGGGGTACTTGAGAGGATCCTGTCTGAAAAAAAAGAGAGATAATATGCATAACCTAAACAATTGGTCCGATCCAAGGGTAACTATTCAATGCAATTGTCGGAATACTTATTCAAGTTCTTGAATTCAGTATCTCTTTCTTTATACAACACCCACAGGTCACCCAGCGGGACAATGTGGAGTGTGTTTCCATATTATTGATGCAGGGTGCTGATCCCCACATTATAGACTTCAACGGGGATGCAGCCCTACACCATGCCGTTTCCAGAGGTAACACAACAATTGTTGGAAAACTGCTTCAACACAAGGCAAATATTGATGCCAAAACAGAGGTAAAAATCATTCAACTTCATTCGCAATGTACTTCCAGCAATGACACTCAGATCAGTTTCCACATTCTGAAGCTCAAGTGGTCTCACTGAATCTGTTCACAGTCAAACAGTTTTCCCAATCTGTTTTTTCATAGTTTTGCAGGTAACTTAAAGGAACTCAGCACAGCACATTTTGTTTCAGACTTGGGCTTTACTTTAAAATTGAACAAGTAAAGTGCTTGGGCCCACACATATTTCACATACACACAAACAATAAAACATAGTGTTAAGGTAAATGTCTGTAGAAAAATCCAAAAATCTGTTATAATTTAGAAGCTACTGATGTGGTTTGTCTCCCAGAGATGAGGCTAGAGTGGAAAGGTGACAGGCTCACAGGCAAATGAGGAAATTTGATCATTGAAGAAAACACACTGAGAAGACATTTTAACTTAACTTTTTCAAATTTTCTATGTTTATAATGAAGGGGCCAAAATGTGACTCCATCCTAGACAAGTAGCGACTCCATTTTAATTAATGACCTAAGCCTGAATCTAGGAAGTTCCCCAGTCAAGTTTAACCAATTGGCTAAACAGTTGCAAACCTGGCCTTAGAAGGCTGGGAGACCCAGAGTTTCAGGATCTGGCTGCTCCTGACCATATGTGACAGAAAGTCCAACAATGGATGAAACTGTTACTAGTCCTGTCCAATCAACATGCACCTCATGTAACTGCTCCCTGACTGCCCAATTATTAGAAAAAAAATATACATAGAATTCCCCATGTCCCCTTTAAAAAAGCATGCATGTCTTTGTCCCTGGTCCTCATTAATATTTTATATGGGTGATGGACTGTTGCATGCTGGCTATTTCTGAAGAATAAGCACTCTTTGTGTTTACATACCAATTTAGTCTGGGGTCTTCCTCCAGCATATTTTGGACCACTACAATAGGAAATGATGTTTGGTTTGTGAGATAGTTTTTAGTTTAGGGAAAAAATAGTTTTGAAAAACAGATTGAGAAACTGCTTCAGAGATGCCACTTGAGTCCACTCATTCAACAGAGGCACACCAAATCTAACTCGATGTTTTAGGGTTGGGGCAATGGAGGCACATCTCCATGGACCTAAGAAGCTTGGAACCAGGGAGCATTTGTGAGAAGTTCTGGAGATGAGTGGTGTTCACGGGCAATGTTGGACAGGGGAAGGTATGTCAAAAGGAAGAGAGTCCCTGTGTGTATGAATCTGCAGCAAGGGCTGAAGGAAAATCTATCCTTTTGTGCCTCTTTTTGTTTACAAAATCTGTGATACTTTTTCAGTTGAGAAGCATGTCAATTTATAAAATGAATTTTTTTCTTTACAGTATGCGTTGACCCCATATAAACTTGCCTTATATGAAAAACAAGAAATGGCAGAGTTTTTAATAAAGAATGGTGCAGATGCACATTTGGAGCTTAAGCCAAATAGGTACTGTTTCTTCTCTTTACAATCTTAGTGCTGTTCTTGAGGGTGACATTGCTTAAGTAATGAACACTAAATGGTAGAGAGAATATGGCTTCAACTCAGAAGCACATATTGAGAAAGACTAGCTCACAGGGAGTGTGAGCTGGAAAAGAGACTCTTCCAACATAAACAAAGGAACAGTGTGTACCAGGGCTCAGCTTCCCATTTAAAAACAAGTTTGTCATTTCTAATCTGATTTGATTGGCAATTTTCTACTAGTTAAGGCAACTTCACCTTAATGTTGTTTATGTTGAAAAGTGTCAACTTTATTTTCAACACTGAAATTTATAATTTTAGTATTTTTCATTCTGTTCCTTATATATTTTTTTCAATATACTATGTTCAACATAGTTTTTCAAAATCATGTTGTCTCTTTGATCATTCACTCTGCTTTAAGTGAATTTTGAACAAGCAAATACATTAGGTTATCCATCAATTAAATGATATTACCAGATGCTGTTATTGTTTTCTCCTATGCTGTCTGAAATGGCTGGACACTGTGTTGGTCAGATGTGAATATGTGCACCCAAACTCCTGAAACAGCTAATCTGCTTAGGGACACTTGCCCACAATGAGTACAAAGAACTAAGACTCCATTGAGAAAATGCCTCCATAAGATTTAGTTGTAAGGCATTTTTTAAATTAGTGATTGATGGATGAGGACCCAGCACATCGTAGGTGGTGCTGTTCTAGGGCTCGTGGTCCTGAGTTCTATAAGAAAGCAGAATGAGCAAGCCAGTAAGCAGCTCCCTACTATGGCCTCTATCAGCTACTGCTTCCAGCTTCCTTCCCTGTTTGAGTTCCTGCCCTGACTTTCTTTACTTGTGGACTATGATGTGGACATATAAACAAATGAATCCTTTTTGTCCCCAAGTTGATACTGGTCATGGTGTTTTATCATAGACATAACAGCTCTAATTAGGACACTAGGTATTCAAGATGAGTTCAGCTTTAAAACTCAAATGATTCCTTTTTTTGTTCATACATGTAAGTTTAAATTCAGATGAATTAAAAAGTAAAGCCTGTGTGTGTGTGTACTTTACTTTTTCTTGAAAATACACTTTTGTACATATATATATTCTAAACATGGTTTAGCATCCCTTATCTTCACGTACTTGTTTTTGTGTCAGGGGACATGCATGCCCTGATATTCCCAGCCAAGACGCAGAACAACACTGTGTAATGGCTTTGCCTTCCATCTTATTTGAGGCAAGTCTTCTATTTTTATTTGTCACTTGGCCACTTACTCCAGGTGTCCTATAAAATGACTCAGAAATGCCCTGGAGTATAAAGAGTATAAATAGTTTGGACAGACTATCAAAACACAGCTTCAAGGCACCAAAATATGGTGACTTCTGAGATTTTTGGCAGCTTAATGCTTAGACATAGAGTATATTTTATGTTTTACCAAAGCAACTCCTTGAGAGAGAGTGTGAGACTAAATGAAATGCCTAAAAAAATTATTGACAGAAAACAGGCCAATGTGCTTTAGGGTTGGGGAAGAAATGAAATAGGAGCATTAAGTGCATAGAATGCAAAACAATCAGTTACTGCAACAATCAGAACAAAGTGTATGAACCACCATTCACCCCCCTCATGTGTCTGGATGTGTGTGTGTGTGTGTGTGTGTGTGTGTGTGTGTGTACTTTACATATTTTTTTGTGCTTTGCATATTTCTCTGTGCAGACATGAAGGAAAGAGGAGGATATTGGTGTCTTGTATCATTCTCTAACTTATCTACTTGACATAAGATCTCTGACTGACCCTGAAACTGGTCTGGCAGCCAATAAGCCCAAATGGTTGCCTGTCTCTTCCACCCATAGTACTGGGGTTACATGTGCATGTTTCCATACCCAGTGTTTTATGTGGATGCTGAGGATTTAAACTCAGGTTGTTTTGTGTGGGCAGCAAAGATCTTATTGACTGAGCCATTTCCAAAACCAGTGGCTTCTTAAATTTTTAATTTTAAATAGAACTATGACTGAGTCTTCACTGAATGTTACATAGATTGCAATAAGTTGAAACTACTAAAGCAACAGAAACCTTTAAGACAGGGATCTATGTTGAATTACATAAATGCAAAAATGTTACTTAGTATACAGGTAACAAATCTTTCAACAGAGTTTCTCTAAGGACCAAACTCACCCATCAATACATGTTTTTATTCTAAAGGCTTTCTGAAGGACAAGGGCAGTACCTCTGCTATGAAGGTAAAATTCT
Organism: Ondatra zibethicus; assembly: GCA_004026605.1. Classification (NCBI taxonomy): domain Eukaryota; kingdom Metazoa; phylum Chordata; class Mammalia; order Rodentia; family Cricetidae; genus Ondatra; species Ondatra zibethicus. Next base: position 19,892 of record PVIU01018353.1, read on the forward strand.
CCTTTGTGAAATTCATTTTCTTATGAATTTTGTTAAAATGCTGCAGTAGTCTACCTATCATAGTTTTATATGGAGATTTGGCCAGAGAAAATCATTTGGTATTTGTGAACCATCCTTTCTATAAATTCCAGTGAGCAGTAAGTCCTTGCAGGTAGCAGTGGCCCAATTAGAGAATGAGCTGGAAACACAGGAAGGTGCCTGATGTTTGACCAAGGATGGTTTGCAGAAATAAATACACATTAGACTGATTTTAACAATGACTGAGGTAATGCACCTGAATACATTCTAACGGGTCCAGTTATTGCAGTAATCCAGGCATCACCCAGGTGCCTTTTCCTTCAGCATAATTGCAGGTAGGTTTTCTCTTCCCTTTGATATTCCTATTTCAGGATCACAGATAAGAGCATTTCCTCTGTTTGTCTCTTTGCTTCTGTATTTACACTAGCAAGAAATTATGGAAATTTAGCTATTTGTAATCTGTTCAACCAAGTTTTCATTATGAAGAGATTACAGCATGTTTTCTATTTGATTCCACTAGGAGGATAATGAAAACTCTTCCTCCAGTCACACAGTAAGTATTTTTCCCCAATTAGCCAGCAATTGTAGACATTAAGATTCAATTACCATATAGTAACACTTTGATTTCTGGATATTTGTTCTGTATTTGACAGTAATATACACTCTGATTATTTGTATCATATTCACACATTTATAATATTTTAGGGTTGTAATTAGACATTTATCTATTCATAGTAAAGTGACCTCATCACCGTGCACTGCTGGAGGTTAGGAAGCCTGTTTGTAACCTGGAGCCCTAGTTAATTTAATACAGTTCCTCATGTTGTGGTGACCCTAACCATAAAATGGTTTTTGCTGCTACTTCATAACTGTAATTTTGCTAACGTTATGAATTATAATGTTAATATCTGTATTGTCAGAAGGCCTTAGATGACCAATGTGTGGGTGCTGGAATCAAGCCCAGGTCTCTGCACGAGCAACAAGTGTTATAAACTACTGAGCCATCTTTTCTGTCCCCAGAATGAATATGTTTGATACACAAATACTCAGAGTGAATCATCAGTGGAAATGAGTAGTCAGTCTCAGGATGTTTGCTAACTTCCTAGACCCTAGGTCTCATCAGTCGGCCAGTTTGACACATTGAAATCCAGAGAAGACAGAGGCAGGACCAGCAATAGGAGGCTGAGCATGTTGGTAGACAGCTTTAATCCCTGCACTCATGGAGCAGAGGCTGCCTGTTCTCTGTCAGTGCAAGGACACCCTTGTCTCTATTCCTTTGATATGGAGGGAAGCAAGGAACATGCGCACCAAGCAGAAGTGTGGAGGTCAAAGGATAATTTATAGGTCAGTTCTCTCACCATTTCAGGCTCAGGGATCAAATTCAAGTTGTCAGTCATGCTGGCAAGTGCCTTCATCCATTTAGCCATCACACTGGACCTCTGACTTTGACTGAAAGTTTTTAGCATTAACACACACACGCGCATGCAGGCGTGTGTACACACACACATGCACACACTCACACATGCATACGCACAGGCATGTATACACACACACCACCACCACCACCACCACCACCACCACCACCACCACCACCACCACCACCACCAAGCAAGAGAACGAGAGAGACAGAGAAAGAAAGTTTGGATGTTTGAATACCATTTAGGAGATTGGTGAACCTTTGGGATATGGTCTAGCTAGCAGAAAGTTGTCTGTGGTGGGTCTTAATGGTCATCACTACTTCTGGAACCAGTTCTGGGTTGTCTGCTTCCCTGTCTACCAGCATGTGAGAAGCAATAGACCACTGCCACAGACAAAGCCACCCTGTTTGCTTTCCCTATTGTAACTGCTACAGGGAAAGTCAGTCAGTTACAGCAGGGAAGGCAAACAGGAGTTCCCTGTAGCCATGAGCCAGCCTTCCTTCCTTCCTTCCTTCTTTCCTTTTTTCCTTCCTCCCTTCCTTCCTTCCTCCCTCCCTCCCTCCCTTCCTTCCTTCCTTCCTTCCTTCCTTCCTTCCTTCCTTCCTTCCTTCCTTCCTTCCTTAAATAATCTGTCAGATACTTTGTCACAGCAAATATAAAAGTAATAACCTTCTTTTGTGTTTTTATTTATTTTATTCATTTTTTCTTTTATTTTTTAAGTCAATATTTTTTATTTTATATACCAATCCCAGATCCCTCTCCCTCACTTCCTCCTTCTCCCCTAACTTCTTCCACCCCCTCCCCATCCATTCTTCAGAGAGGATGAGGTCTCCCATGTGGAGTAAACAGTCTGTCATATCCCTTGAGGCAGGACCAAGGTCATCTGCTCTGTATCTAGACTGTGTAAAGTATCCCTCCATAGGGAACGGGCTCCAAAAAGCCAGTTCACACACTAGGGATAAATAAATCCTTGTCCCACTGCCTGTGGCCTCACAAAGCTGCCTAAGCCATATAACTGTCACCCACATTCAGAGGGCCTAGTTTGGTCCTATGCAGGTTCCCCAGTTATCAGTCAAGAACCAGTGAGCTCCCAATATCTTGGGTCAGCTCTTTGTGTGGGTTTCTCTAAAATCAACCACATACTCGGTAACAAAGCAAATCTCAACAGATAAAAAAAAAATGAAATAACCACATGTCTTATCAGATCACCTTTGGTTTAAAGTTGGAATTCAACAACACTAGTTGCAAAAATCCCACAAATTCATGGAAACTGAACAATTCTCAATAGAAATAAAGGAAGACTTCCTAGAACTTAATGAAAATGAATGCACAATGTACCCAATTCTTTGGGATACTTTGAAAGCAGTACTAACAGGAAAATTCATAGCAATTATGCCTACATAAAGAACCTGAAAAAATCTCACACTAGCATCTTAAAAGCACACTAGAAAGCCCTAGTATAAAAACAGCAAACTCACCCAGGAGGAGGAGATGGCAGGAAATAATCAAATTGAGGGCTGAAATCAATAAAATAGAAACAAAGAAAACAATACAAAGAGTCAGTGGGACAAAGAGATTTTTTTTAGAATATCAACAATATACACAAACCCTTATCTAAAGTACCCAAAAGAAAGATAGAGAATATCCAAATTAACAAAATCAGAAATGAGAAGGAGGACATAACATCAGACACTGAGGAAATCCAGAGAATCATCAGGTCATACTTCAAAAACCTGTACTCCACAAAACTAGAAAATGTAAAGGAAATGGACAATTTTCTTTTGTGTTTTTTATTAATTTTTATTGAGCTCTACATTTTTTTCTGCTCCCCTCCCTGCCTCTCCCCTCCCCCTTCAACTCTCCCCCAAGGTCCCCATGCTTCCAATTTACTCAGGAGATCTTGTAATTTTCTACTTCCCATGTAGACTAGATCTATATAAGTCTCTCTTAGTGATCTCATTGTTGTCTGGGATTGTGGTTTGTAGGCTGGTTTTCTTTGCTTTATGTTTAAAAACCACCTATGAGTGAGTACATGGGATAACTGTCTTTCTGTATCTGGGTTACCTCACTCAAAATAATGTTTTCTAGCTACATCAATTTTTCTGCAAAATTCAAGATAAGATATAAAGCAAGTAAAAGAGCTAGTTCTGTTTGTATACCTTACTTACACCAATTGCCAATCTCCAATACAAATGATTAACAGCTAGCTAATTACCTTGAAGCATCTACATTCAACATTAGGAGAGACAGGGGCAGATTCAACATAATTATTACACCTAATGAAGCCATTGGTAACTGTAATTTTAGTATTATCAGAACCAAACTCAAATCCAATTTGGATTCTAAATTATTATTAGCTATTATGTATGATCAAATTGAGTAATTGGTCAAGGGAGGTCTTAGCAGGGATATAGATCTCAAGAGATTTTAATAAGCAGACATTCACTTGCTAGACATCTTCCAAGATTTCAGTGAAAATTCATTAGCATATAAAGTAACATGATTAATACAAATAGAATTTTTAGACTAATGCAGAATTTTCAGGCTGATACAGAAAGTAAATGGTAATGTGATGAGTGTGGCAACCATGGAGTGTTGCCCTTGGCATGAAGGGAACAACATCTTGGATATGCAAAGGATTTGAATACAAACCACAATATCACTAACAGAAATGAGATATTAGCATATTCTTGAGGCAACTAAAGAAAACCTCAGTGGTTTCTCTCATTCAAAAATGTGACTGAATTAAAAGCAGACATAACATTTTTGAGGTTAGATTTGTATAAAACCATATTAACACATGAGTTTCCCAGAATCCATTATCTGGTAATTGCAGCATAATGAGTATAAAATCACCAACCTGAGCTAGATAATGTCGGTTCCCATGCTAACAGAATATTAAGTAGAAGTCTTCATAAAGAGGTACAGCCAGACATGCTGAGAAATGACACAGGTCCCAAAGTCACAAAGATGATGCTTACCCTAAAAGAAAGAAAACCCTCACATCACAATGACTTTCCTCCATATTCATTCTGAACAGCTAAAAACCAATCTCTATCTCTATCTCCATCTCTCTCCCCTCTCTCTCACGAGGACATCTTTTCATTAAAAAGCTAGAACACACACACAAACAAGCACAGAGACACATAAACATATGCCAGCAGGTCAGAGCTCTTACCTTGCAATCCTAATGACCTGAGTTCCATCTCAGAGAAAACAAGGACCAAGTGTCTCACATGCCTAATCTGAACACCCCAAAATCTAGATTAGAGGCTGAGGGAGAACAGCCCTGGAACCTATAAACCATCCAGACTGGAACACAAGAGCAGCAGAATCAGTGAAAGATCCTGTCTCAACAGGTGAAGGCAGAGAGCCACCTTCTGAATGTTATTCTCTGCCACTCACACACACACAAACACACATGCACACACACACACATGCACATATAAAGAAGAGTAGGTCCCATTTTAAGATAATCAAACTCCGTGCTTTGACTCAAACAGAGAAGAAGCAAAGGTTACAGGATATCAGTGGTTTTAGTTTTAATATTACCCTGAGCAAACAAATATTTGGGGACTATAAAGCAAGACCCGGGCATTAACAGATAAGTTCTAAAGTGAATAAAAATCAGTGAAATTTTTAATGAAAACTAACATCTCAAAATTTCCTTAAAGCTTGAAGAAACCAAGCTGGAATGTGTTCTTCGAGCACCTTATGAGGATAGCATTGTGCCCCAGCCTACCGCCCACACTGACCTGATGCCATCTTCATGTGCAAGTGAGAGAGGTGACACTCTTCAGGCATCTGAAAAAATTACACTTCACGACACCACCCTGGATCACGCATGTTCTTTAGGAACTTCCACTGGGCATGCAAGGGGGAGACCACAGGCTGACCCTGAGCTTGCTCCTGGTAACCACACTGGTGACACCATGGACCCTCTGCAACATTCTTTTTTTTTTTTTGACAGTTATAAACATTTGGAATTTTTTCTTTAAAAAAATCACAACCATGGACTTTGTTACAATTAGAGGCCCTCTTGGTTCTCCCCAATGATACTGAGCATGCTCACAAGGGGTTCCCATTGTTAAGTCTTAAAACAACCATCTTTAAAAGAAAAAAAAACTTAGCATACTACCATTTAACTTGTTTTAATGTTTCTTCAAAACTGGTGAAAATACTAATGTCCAGACAAGGAATAATCATAATGTTGTGGCCAACATTATAAATATGGAATTATAAATTTAAAACATTTTCTGGTTTCAAAAATAAATCTGGTCATCAATGCAGCTCTGCAGGTTTGATTGGTCTCTAGTAGGGCCAGTCTCTAGGTTCTTGATGGTGCTTGCCTTTATCCATTTTTCCAGGTCCTCCAGGTCCACCTCTTCTTCCTTCCATCTGTTCCATCAATGATCCAGGAGGACCCCCAGGACCATGTTGTATTCCTCCACCAAAGCCACCTCAGTCCATGTGATGGCCACCTCAGAAGCCTCTGTCTCAACCTCTGTCACATCTGAACATTCCTCCAGGACCACCATGGTCCATAAGTCTGCTTCTTTCTCCTTGCATGCCACCAGGGCCAACTCGGCCCCGATCACCATCTGGAGGTGGGACGGGTGGCGGGAAGAAGCCCTCAGGCTTGGTGGCCTTACACTGGTTGCCTTCCTTTCTCCAGGCAAAGTTCTGGTTTCCACAGCCCAAATCAGGGCACTGCCAATCTCTGGCTCTGTGCTGGACATCTCCTTCTCCAAAGGGGTTCCCTAGGGATCCCTGGGGTCCTCGTGGGGAGAAGCCTCTTCTGTTTCTTCCATGGCCTCCCATGCGACCCATGGGCCCTCCAGAACCTCCTGGGCCACCAGTACCTCCACAAATTAGTGGTGGCATCCCTCTGGCCTCACCAGGTGGTATGCCACCCCACATGCTGTTGATTGGAGTCTTCTTTCGGGCAAGAGAAGCTTTAAGTTTGCTTCCTTGAAAATCTTTTCCATCAAACCATTCCACAGCAGTCTTGGAAGTTGGCGGATATTCATAGTACACTGTGGCATCACCTTTAGGCTTTTCTGTCTCCTTATCCAAGTAGATGTGGATCATGGGTTGCCCAGTTCTCTTGTTCATTTTGCCAACCCCACACTGCTTAAAAAAGTCTGCCAGATCATCCAGAGTCACATTGTCATTTAAACCTTGCACATAAATTGCACTGTTGTCAGAATCTTCATCAGGATCTATAGGAAGGCCTTGATCAAGATCTGGTCCTTCATGCATGGGTCCACCAGGCTTATTGAAGCCACCCCACTCTCCAGTGCCCATCCACTGCGTCCTCCTCCCAGCCCACCTCTGCTCATGCCTCCACAATCAAATCCCCCTCTTTCCCTGCCCTGGTTATCAGGGCCACTCATGCTCCGGTTCTCTCCTGGTCCAGAAAATCCTCCAGTCTCCTGCCCATAAACACCCATGCTACTGGGGTGGTCCTGTCGGAATGAACTCTGCTGCCCATATCTGCTGCTCTGTTGGCTATATTGACTTGGAGCCTGGCAGTAGGATCCAGTCTGAAGGGGGGTACTAGTGGAAGGCTGCTGCCCATAGCTGCTTTGTTGACCATAGCTACTGGGCTGTCCATAGCTGCTCAATTCCCCATAGGTGTTCTGCAGAGAGTAACTGCTCTGATCGTAACTAGTCGGCTGTGAAGAGGAGTAGCTGGTAGGAGGATAGGATGGAGGTGAGGTGACTGGCTGCATGGGGTAGCTCCCAGGTACCTGGGGATAACTGTAGTTACTCTGTCCATATCCTAGGCTGGGCTGGTTATAACCCCCTGTGCTAGACTGAGGCTGACTAGTCTCAGCGGGCTTGTTACCATCCTGTGGTCTCGTAGGTGTAGTGGCTACTGGCTGCTGGCCATAGGCTGGGTAGGCAGGCTAGGTGCCATATGCAGACTGAGCTGCATAAGAGGCCTGGGTTGTGATGGCTGGAGCAGTGGTGGTGTCATAAGCACCAGTGCCATATCCTTGTACAGGCTGGCTGTATGCCTGGGGGGCAGTAGGAGTGGTATAACCAGTGAGAGGCTGTCCATAAGAAGTCACATATGCAGTCTGCCCATAGGTGGCAGTGCTATAGCCTGGCTATAGCTCACATCAGTAGGCTGTCCATAGGTTCCATAGCTTTGTTGCCCATACGCCTGGGTGGTCTGTGCATATCCTTGAGTTGGCTGGGCGGTGTAAGCACTGTAGCCCTCCTGGGCTGCAGCTTGGCTATAGGTACTGTAATCCGTGGATGCCATTTTCTCGACTTCCTCCTCGTTCTCTCCCCCTCTGCAACATTCTGACCCTGTTCTTGTAACTTGCTTAGAAGAGAACACAAGTGTGGTAGCTTCACTCCTGATCAGGAATCTGCTCTTGTTCATGTCCCACGTGGCGCTTGGGACCCTCCTCAGAATGCTACTGAGTGCTTCAGTGCTGCAAATCCAGCCGAGTACACCCACCATGCGATGATGTGCTCACTCCACGTTCCTGCCACTTTGGGCAGCAACCATGTCACTGCTCATGCTGACAACTGCAATATGGTTTCTGAAATTCGTGGCAATGGTGATGATGTGGGTATCCAACCTAATTTAGCATGTGACATGCTGTTAAAATTACCATGAGTTTAACAAGGTAAGTTAGACCATAGCTGTGGTTTTAAATAGATGAAGCTTTATGTACTAGAAATCCAATTCTCTTTGGCACTAATACATATGATAAATACATTTTGCGCTGTATATAGGACCCTTTAGTCATTACCTAAAACTAGAAAAAATGCTTATCTTTTCCAATGATATTGAAAATGCATCACATAAAAGTAACAAAATCAGTTCAGACCAACCAAACTAATCAAGTGGAGTTGGTATGTTCACAGTTGTCTCGTATGCTGGAATGAGGGAATAATTTTCATCCCTAACATGAAACTTGTGTTTTCTGAATGGCTAAGCAGAGACATGTAACTGTTAGATATTAGTTTCTATTTTTCTCTGTCCATACACAGTGACTTATGTGGATAGCATCATTTTGGAAATAAACACCCCCAAAGAAGCAACATGTGAGAATAAAACCAATGAAATAAGACTCCACATTGTCACCACTTCTCAAATACAATGATATTCATTGTGACATGACACTACATAAAATTCTACTGGTGATGCCTCTGTTACTGCTCATCCTGATGCTGCCACCAATGACGTTCTTGATACTACTGATAATTCTTGCTTCTCTTTTTAGTTGCTGCTGAAGCACCTATGAGGAGCTACCGACAACAGTGACAATCTATCAGGAATATTTTACAAAATATAGAAATTTTAATGTTAAATATTTCTCTTAAAGTTGACACAGTATACATTGAATTCTGTATATAAGTTTATAATACTTTTCCATTAAAATGTGTTATGAAAATATTTTAAACTGCTTCTTGTACAAACTGTACAATTGTACAAACTGATGACATGATGTCTTGGTGACATGTTTAAGGAGAAAGCTTCTATTATAGGTATCAGAGATAGAAAAGATAGCAGCATATCAAATCAGCCAGAGCAGGAATAGCTGTTGGCTGAACATAGCTAACTACACCTGACTGTGAAAGAAGCAGAAGCAGAAAGGCAGACGGAGAGAGACAGAGGAGGAGACACAGAGGGAGGGATAGGAACATAGACAGGAGGAGACAGAGAGATAGGTTTAGAAAGAGAATGAGAAGCTGGGGGAGGGATGCTTCTGAACTAGAGGAAGGTTAGGGTAGGGGAGGAAGGTAGAAGACCTAAAACACTAGCATGGACTTTGAACTGTACAGCAGGTACTTGTGCTACTGAAGGAGCCTGGAGGCTAGTCTGTACTTTATTATGGTAATAGACACCACAGGCAGCCAATATTCCCTACTTCCAGTGATAAGAGAAATTATACGTTTGGGTAGAGGAACTAGCTTCACAAGTTTTTAAGGAATGTTGACTTTTATCTATCCTCCAAAAATGCTCCAAAGTCCAGGTTGAGCCCATTTCTGGGTATCTGAGCCTGCCATTACAGTTTTGGGAACTGGAGTTCAATAATAGGCGTCAATGAATTTTAGTGGATTTTCCAAGTCACAGACCAGCCTTGTTGAGGTCTCCATTCTCAACTCTAACATAAGTAAAAGCACCACCCAAACTACTCAATTGGCCTTAACATCCACAGAGTTAAAGTGTGGCTGCTTACCTGAATTTCCTTTTCCTGTAATTTTTATAACATCCCATCTCCCAGCACACATTAAGTGAAAAAAGTCCCTCACTGAGGGTGGGGCCTTACGAGTCCCTTCCTATGTATGATGATCATTGTGTCCTGGACATCATTTCACAGAAACCATCTACAACCTCTGCCTCTCTTTTCCAAAGTAGTCCCTGAGTCTTGGAGGGTGTTGTGGTTCAGATGTCCTGCTGAGGTCTGAGAACTGCAGTTATGCATTCTCTAAACTTTGGCCAGGTGCGAGTCTGTGCATTCACCAGAGTCCATTGCCTAAAGAAGCCTCTCTCATATTAGGGATCACAGTTGCTCAAACGTATAGGTGTCAGCGAGAGTACTTAGAAGGCAGCTTGATTCTATGTAACTTTAACAAAACAACAACAGAGGGCCTATTGTGTGTATTCAACACATCAGTGATTAACTCAGGGTCACCAATACTTCATCAGTGTGGCATTAAGGAAAGAAATAAAAGCACTTCCACTGAGAGTCATTTCCAGGTTTGAATTTTCTACATGTTCCATGTCTTCCCTTCTCTGTCTGTTGCATGTATCTGAATCTGTGTCTTTCTGAAGAAGTCTGTCTGTCCCTGTGTCTGTTTTCGTGTCTGAGTCTGTGTCTGTCCCTGTGTCTGTCTGTCCCTACATCTGTTCCTGAGTGTGAATGTGTGTGTCTACCCCTTTTGTTGCTCACTCTTTTATTGAATTTCCCCATAAGAATCACCTGGGGAAGGAGTGGAATACTTTACAGAAATCATTCGTGGAGTCTTACAAGGGATAAAGGTAATAACTGCAACTGATCCCAACTCAACAACAAAAAACATTATAAACATCATGTTTGCCCAGTAATGCAGCTGTGTTCAACTGTTTTGGTGGATATTCATTTAAGAGTGTTTTTAACCTCTATGTTTGCTGTTTTTTTTTAATTTTTTTATTTTTCCATTCAAAAATTTCCACTTCCTCCCCTTCTCCCATTCCCCTCCTGCTCCCCCACTAACCCTCCTCCCTCCCCATCCATCCTTAAGATGAAAGACCCCAACCCATTTTTCATAACAAACTGGATGAGTTGGGTAATGGAAAACTACAAAGCATGGTAAACCAGTTTTGACCATTGCACTCCAGCAGATTCTTCCTTCCCCTCCCCCCACACAGGGTAGGAAGGCTAGCAATTATCAGAACCAGTCACAGTCTTCTAAGCAGATGATTATCAGAACTGGTCTTAGCGAATGATTACCAGACTGTTACCTAAGTCACAATGGAACAGGCAGGATATCACGTATTCGAGGTTTTTCTGGGAATAGGCTGAACTATGCTAATTTCGTTCTGGGTTGAACTCCAGTTTAAATGTCTAGACCAATCCCAATTGTACCCATACCCCACATTATAATTCATGTAAAGCTTGTGATTTTGTCTATAAAAGCTTGCTCGCCTGGATGCTCGGGGTGCTTAGCTATCCCGAAGCTAGGCACCCGCTTGCGCAAAAGTGAAATAAACCTCGTGCTTTTGCATCTGATGGCCTGATTATTGAGCCTGGGGGCTCCTCAGCGACAAGACCAATTTGAGGTCTTTCAAAGAGAGGGCAGGGAAGTCCAAGACCCTCCCCCCTCCATCCCAGCCTAGGAAGGTGTGCATCCAAATTGACTAGGAACACAAAAAGCCAATACATGTAGAAGAGACAGGTCCCAGTGCCATTATCGATGGCTTCTCAGTCCACCCCCATTGGCAGCCACTTTCAGAGAGTCTGGTTTGATCACATGCTCTTTCAGTCCCAGTCCAGCTGGAATTGGTGAGCTCCCATTAGATCAGGCACACTGTCTCAGTGGGTAGACCAACCCCTCGCGGTCCTGACTTCCTTGCTCATCTCCCTCCTCCTGCTCTTCAACTTGACCTTGGGAGCTCAGTCCATTGCTCTGATGTGGAGGTGGGTCTCTGACTCTATCTCCATCCATTGAATGAAATTTCTTTGGTTATATTCAAGATATTCATCAGTGTGACTATGAAACAAGGCCAGTTCAGGCACCCTCTCCCCTGCTGCCCAAGGACCTAGCTGTGGACATCCCCATGGACATCTGGGATCCTCTTTGGAGCTAAGTCTCTTGCCAACCCTAAAATGGCTCCCTTAATGTAGCTATCTTCTTCCCTTCTCCTATATCTGCCCTACCTCCCATCTCTAAACTCCCAGTCCCCCAAGCTCTCCCCAGTCCTTCCCTTCTCCCTTCTCCTTCGCCCTCTGTCCTTCCCCATATGCCATGTCCATCCCTACCCCCACCCCCGTGCTCCCAACTTATGCCTGGTGATCTTGTTTGCTTACAATTTCCAGGAGGATCTATATATGTTTTTCTTTGGGTTCACCTTGCTATTTGGCTTCTCTAGGCTTGTGGACTATAGGCTTAATGGTCTTTGTGTGTGGCTAGAGTCCTAATGAGTGAATACATACCATATTCATCTTTTTGGGTATCTCACTAAGAATAGTGTTTTCTATTTCCATCCATTTGCATGCAAACTTCAAGATGTCATTGTTTTTTGCCGCTGAGTAGTACTCTAATGTGTATATATTCCATACTTTCTTTATCCATTCTTCCATTGAGGGGCATCTAGGCTGTTTCCAGGTTCTAGCTATTACAAATAATGCTGCTATGAACATAGTTGCACAAATGCTTTTGTAGTATGATTGGGCATCTCTGGGTATATTCCCAAGAGTGGTATTGCTGCATCCCGAGGTAAGTTGATTCCCAATTTCCTGAGAAACCGCCACACTGATTTCTAAAGTGGTTGCACAAGTTTGCATTCCCACCAGCAATGGATGAGTATTCCCCTTCCTCTCCAGCATAGGCTATCATTGGTGTTTTTGATTTTAGCCATTCTTACAGGTATAAGATTGTATCTCAGAGTTGTTTTGATTTGCATTTCCCTGATCACTAAGGAAGTTGAACATGACCTTAAGTATCTTTTGGCCATTTGAACATCTGTTGAGAATTCTTTGTTCAGATCATTATCCCATTTTTTAATTGGGTTATTTAAAATTTTAATGTCTAGTTTCTTGAGTTCCTTACATATTTTGGAGATCAGACCTTTGATGTGGGGTTGGTGAAGATCTTCTTCCATATAGAAGGATGCCTTTTTGTCTTAATGACTGTGTCCTTTGCTTTACAGAAGCTTCTCAGTTTCAGGAGGTCCCATTTATTCATTGTTGCTCTTATTGTCTGGGCCACTGGGGTTATACATAGGAAGTGTTCTCCTGTGCCCATATATTGCAAGCTACTCCCCACTTTCTCTTCTATCAGGTTCAGTGTGATCGGATTTATATTGAGGTCTTTAATCCATTTGGATTTGAATTTTGTGCATGGTGATAGATAAGGATCTATATTCATTCTCCTACAGGTTGACATCCAGTTATGCCAGCACCATTTGTTAAAGATGCTTTCTTTCTTCCATTGTATACTTTTAGCTTCTTTGTCAAAGATGAGGTGTTCATAGGTTTGTGGATTAATATCAGGGTCTTCGATTCGATTCCATTGGTCAATGTCTCTGTTTTTATGCCAATACCAAGCTGTTTTCATTACTGTAGCTCTGTAATAGAGTTTGAAGTCAGGGATGGTAATGTCTCTGGAAGTTCCTTTATTGTATAGGATTGTTTTGGTTATCCTGGGCTTTTTGTTTTCCCGTATAAAATTTGTTACTGTTCTCTGGAGGTCTGTGAAGAATTATGTTGGGATTTTGATGGGGATTGCATTGAATCTATAGATTGCCTTTGGTAGAATTGCCATTTTTACTGTATTGATTCTACCAATCCAGGAGCATGGGAGATCCTTTCATTTTCTGGTATCCTCTTCAATTTCTTTCTTCAAGGCCTTAAAGTTATTGTCAAAGAGATCTTTCACTTCCTTGGTTAGTGTTACCCTAAGATACTTTACGTTATTTGTGGCTATCATGAAAGGTGATGTTTCTCTGATTTTCCTCTCTGCTTCTTTATCCTTTGTGTATAGGAGAGCTACTGATTTTTTTGAGTTGATCTTGTATCCTGCCACATCACTGAAGGTATTTATCAGCTGTAGGAGTTCTTTGGTATTGTTTTTGGGATCACTTATGTACACTATCAAATCATCTTCAAAGAAAGAAAGTTGGACTTCTTCCTTTCCGATTTGAATCCCCTTGATCTCCTTATGTTGTCTTATAGCTATTGCTAGAACTTCAAGCACTATATTGAAGATATAGAGAGAGAGTGCACAGCCTTGTCTTGTTCCTGATTTTAGTGGGATGGCTTTGAGTTTCTCTCCATTTAATTTGATGTTAGAGGTCAGCTTGGTGTATATTGTTTTGATTATATTTAGATATGATCCTTGTATCCCTACTCTCTCCAAGACCTTTATCATAAAGGGCTGTTGAATTTTGTCAAATGCTTTTTCAGCATCTAATGAAATGATCATATGGTTTTTTTCTTTCAGTTTATTTATGTGATGGATTACATTGGTAAATTTTCATATGTTGAACCAGCCCTGCATCTCTGGGATGAAGCCTACTTGATCATAATAGATGATTTTTTGGATATGTTCTTGGATTTGGTTTGCCAGTATTTTATTGAGAATTTTTGCATTGATGTTCATGAGTGAGATTGGTCTGTAATTCTCTTTTTTGGTTGCATCTTTGTAAGGTTTTGGTATCAGGGTAACTGTAGCTTCAAAAAAAGAGTTTGGCAATGACTCTTCTGTTTCTATTATGTGAAACACATTAAGGAGTATAGGTATTATCCTTTCTTGGAAGTTCTGGTAGAATTCTGCATTAAAATCATCTGGCCCTGCGCTTTTTTTGGTTGGGATATTTTTGATGATATCTTCTATTTCACTTGGTCTTGTTTTAATTTCAGTATATGGTATTTATCTAAAAAAAACTGTCCATTTCTTTTACATTTTCCAATTTTGTGGCATACAGGCTTTTGTAGTAAGACCTAATGATTCTCTGAATTTCCTCAGTGTTTGTTGTTATGTCCCCCTTTCATTTCTGATCTTGTTAATTTGCGTGTTCTCTCTCCACCTTTTGATTAGTTTGGATAGGGGTTTGTCAGTCTTGTTGATTTTCTCAAAAAAACAGCTCTTTGTTTCATTGATTCTTTGGATTGTTTTCTGTGTTTCTATTTTGTTGATTTCAGCCCTCAGTTTGATTATTTCCAGTCTTCTCCTCCTGGGTGAGTCCGCTTTTTTTTTCTAGGGCTTTAAGGTGTGCTGTTGAGTCTCTAATGTGAGCTTTCTCCATTTTCTTTATGTGGGCACTTAGTGCTATGAACTTTCCTCTTAGCCCTGCTTTCATAGTGTCCCATAGGTTTGGGTATACTGTGTCTTTATTTTCATTGAATTCAAGGAAGACTTTAATTTCTTTATTTCTTCCTTGACCCGGGGTGGTTCAGTAGTTGACTGTTCAGTTTCCATGAGTTTGTAGGCTTTCTGGGGGTAGAATTATTGTTAAATTCTAACTTTATTCCATGGTGATCTGATATGACACAGGTGGATACTATAATTTTTTTGTATCTGTGGATGCTTGCTTTGTTACCAAGTATGTGATCAATTTTTGAGAAGTTTCCATGAGATGCTGAGAAGAAGGTATATTCTTTCCTGTTTGGGTGGAATGTTCTATAGGTGTCTGTTAAGTCCATTTGATTCATTATATCTGTTAGTTCTCTTATTTCTCTGTTAAGTTTCTGTCTGGTTGACCTGTCCATTGGCGAGAAAGGAGTGTTGAAATCTCCTACTATTAGTGTGTGGGGTTTGATGTGTGATTTGATTTCTAATAATGTTTCTTTTACATTATTAGATGTAAATATTAATGTAATAATTTTACATTATTATATGGGTGCTTTTATATTAGGGGCATAGATATTCAGGATTGAGACTTCCTCCTGGTGAATTGTTCCTGTTATGAGTATAAAGTGTCCTTCTCCATCTCTTCTTATTGATTTTAGTTTGAAGTCGATTTTGTTCGATATTAGTATAGCCACACCTTCCTTTTTCTTAGGGCCCTTTGATTGGAAATCCTTTTCCCAACCCTTTACTCTGAGGTAGTGTCTGTCTTTGAGGTTGAGGTATGTTTCTTGTAAACAGCAGAATGTTCAATCCTGTTTTTGTATCCAGTTGCTTAACTTGTGCTTTTTTATAGGTGAATTGAGTCCATTGATATTAAGTGATATTAATAACCAGTGGTTGTTAACTCCAGTTATTTTTTTGGTGGTAGTGTTCGTGTGTTTCCCTTCTTTGAGTTGTGCTGGTGCAGGTTTGTCAGATGTATGTGTTATTGTGGGTGCTGTTGGCTTTCTTGGATTGTGGTTTTCCTTCTAGTACTTTCTGTAAGGCTGGGTTTGTGGTTACATATTGTTTAAATCTGTTTTTGTCCTGAAATATCTTGTTTTCTCCATCTATGGTGAAAGAAAGCTTTGCTGGGTATAGTAGTCTGAGCTTGCATCCATGGTCTCTTGTTGCAGGCTGCAACATTGTTGTTGGCGACCACATGCAGAGGTGGCCGCCGTTACGTGCTCCAAAACAAGTGCTTTGCGCATGCGCCTCTCCCGAACAGGCGATGTCAGATCTAGCCTATTCCTGACGACCTGTCAATCTGGTGCCATGAGCTGACCAATTGCTGAATGACACCTCAGAGGCGAGAGAATTTTACTATATAAGCTCGCCGGTCTCTGAGAGCTGGGTCTCCTGTCCTCAGCTGTAAGAAAGCGCCTTAATAAAGCGTGATCGAGAAGAATCCTGGTGTTAGCGTCCTTCTGCTGGCGGACGGGGCACGACAACGTGGTGCCGAAACCCGAAAACCTACCATCCAGGCATCAAACAAGGACCCTTGCGTGAGCAAGAGGATTCAGAACTCGGTTGCGTGAAGGCGGCGGTACCGGTGAGTTCTCCCAAGTAAGGGCATGCTCTTGGCGGGGGTGAGTAAGTAAATCGGCCCTTCGCGCTCGCGGTCAGGAATACGATTCCCAGCGTAGATAGGTTGGTTCCTGTACTAGCATCATGGGAAACAGCCACTCTGCTGGCCCTTTGGATTTTGCGAAGCCTATACAACGCTTGTTGAAAGAGAGAGATTTAAAGATCTCTGAGAGAACTATTAGGAAGTTCCTGGAAGATGTGAGTGTAGTGGCGCCATGGTTTGGGCAAACAGGGGACATAAATATCCCCTCTTGGGAAAAGCTGGGAAAGGATCTGGCCAGAATAGATGAGGAAAAGGGGCTCAGGAAAGTCACTCGACCCCTATGGCGCCTAATTAGATCATGTTTAAAGGAAGGGAAATATGCAGAATCCATAAGGGAGGGACGCAGAGTGCTGACCGCCTATCAGGAAAGCATGTCAGAGAGCCAATCAAGTAGAGGAGAACTTAAGAGGAGCGACAAGAGCTCCAGGAAGGCTAGTTATGAAGGCCTGGAAAACGCTTCTGCAGGAGCAGAAAAGCAAAAGCCAGCAAGGAACCTTTATCCTCTGCTGGATGAGTTTGCCAATTTAGAAATAGGAGAGAGCTCAGAAGAGGAAGAACCTATAACAGGAGAGGAAGATCTTTTAGATGATGAGGATAAGGAGGACCTAGAAGAAGAGGCGGCACAGTTCGAGCGGGAAAGGTACGATCCGGACGTCACCACCCCGCCACCGTACACGCCACCTATGACTTTATATCAACACGCGCTTGATCGGTCATTAACCACGCTAAACAGAGGAGTTAAGCCTCCGAAATTAGGACAGCCGAGGTCGACAGTCTCCTTTATAAAAAATAGCACATGGAGACAATTAGCGACAGCATTCCCAGTCTTTCAGGATCCAAATACAGGCAATCGATTTCATGAGCCAGTCCCCTATAAACAACTAAGAGACTTGGCAGAAGCCACTGCCAGTTTTACATTAGGGTTGTTGGAAAGACTCGCACAGTTGGTACTGACCCCTGCCGACTGGATGAGCACGAGCAAGGCTTGCCTAAGCATGGGGCAATACCTAGATTTCAAATCTATATACCAAGACTTGGCCATAGCGCAAGCAAGGACCAATGCCACTCAGGGCAATGGTGCCTGGACGGCAGATATGTTGATGGGCCAGGGACAATGGGTCAACAACCAGTCTTTCCGATACAGGTATATGAACAAATAGCAGATATGGCCTTGAGAGCCTGGAAAATGCTTCCTAATAAAGGACAGGTGGCAGGTAATCTTACTAAGGTCATTCAAGGACCTAATGAACCATTCTCAGATTTTGTCGCTAGGATGATGGAAGCGGCAGGACGCATATTTGGTGATGTAGATGCTTCCATGCCTATGATAGAGCAGCTGATCTATGAGCAATCTACCAAGAAGTGCCGTAGGGCCATAACCCCATGGAAAAGTAAAGGCCTTAATGCATGGATGAAAGCATGCAGGGAAGTAGGAGGGCCGCTGTCTAATTCAGGCCTGATGGTTGCAGTCATTGCCGCGACAAGGCATGTAGGTATAAATTCTAAAGGTTGCTTCGCCTGAGGACAACCAGGGCATATAAGAAAAAACTTCCCTAAAGGTGCTAATGAGAAAAATAGACAACCTGGTATATGCCCAAAATGTAAAAAGGGTAAACACTGGGCTAATGAATGCCGTTCAGTAAAAGACATCCATGGTCGCCCGATCCCTTCTGACCAGTCAAAAAACGAGCGGAGGGGCCCCCGACCTCAGGGCCCCCAAATATATGGGGCAATGCAGGAGGAACAGAATGGCCAGGATCTGGAAGAGCAACAGGAGAGGCAGATCCCTCACAAACCAAGAGGGCCACGGCGGGCTCCGCGGGGTTGGACTTGCGTGCCACCACCCGATTGGTATTGACCCCACAAATGGGAGTCCAGCCCATAGATTCTGACTTTAGAGGACCTGTACCACCTGGAACAGTGGGACTGTTACTGGGACGGTCCTCATCTGCCTTGAGAGGTTTGATTATAACACCAGGAGTGATAGATCCGGATTACACAGGAACTGTTAAGATCCTTTGCGCCTCCCCAAGAGGCATTACAGCCATCTCCCCAGGAGACAGGATAGCTCAGTTATTGATTCTGCCGAGTTGTCATGATAGGTTCCCTGCTGCTGATGTAATCAGAGGGAATCAAGGCTTGGGATCGACAGGTACGGATCTGGCTTATCTTGCTTTAGATTTAGAACAAAGACCTATGATGACCCTAGAAATAGAAGGAAAGAAATTCGTGGGGCTCCTGGACCCTGGAGCTGACCGCAGCATTATCAGACAGGAAGACTGGCCGCATAATGGCCAGTACAGGTGTCCTCTCAAACCCTGCAGGGTCTGGGGTATGCCAGTGCTCCATGCATGAGTGCAAAAGAGCTATGCTGGAGGTATAGCGAAGGTCAGAAGGGTAGGATCCAGCCATTTGTGTTAACCCTCCCAGTTTCACTATGGGGAAGAGACGTGTTGTCTCAAATGGGTATGAAATTGATAACAGATTACTCTAGTGCCTCACAATACATCATGAGGAAGTCAGGATATGTCCCTGGGCTGGGATTGGGAAAGAACCTACAGGGTAGAAATACGCCTGTCCCTGCACAAGGCAACCCTGGCAGACAAGGGCTGGGTTTTTCTTAGGGGCCGCTGAGGATGCGCTCCCCATACCATGGACCACCCAAAAACCGGTGTGGATCCCTCAGTGGCCCCTAACCTTGGAGAAATTACATGCAGCCCA